>CM071930.1:49202971-49414228 GCA_016081115.2 Rehmannia glutinosa
TTCATCCTCGCTTCAATCTCTTTCTCTTTTCACCATAGGTACAAGCAGAGTGTTGGAGTGGCAGAGTCACTGAGGAGTTTCTTTGATAATATCATTTGTGACAAGACCTTGTTGAGGGGTTTTAGCAATCATCAAGGTCACATCTTTCAAACCTTCCCCTCAATAGACTTCCCTTTCTTCTCTTATTATTCCTCATTTGTCTTTCCCTTCACAAATGCTTCCTTTCTCCTTCTCGACTTCGGATCCCTTGGGCGCCTTTAGGTATTCCTCTTCCCCTTTTTGGCATCATCAAAGGAGAGAGGAACCCCGAAACAAGCTAGCAAGCAAGAAGTCTAGTCTGGCGATAGCCGAGTTCGCCGAATCTGTTTGTGGAGTATCGCACGGAACTCGGAGCGGGTGGCGTTGGATTAATTTGCTACCAACTTCATCTCATCCATGAGGAGACCGAATTTTCGATCCATATTCTCTTCCATGCGCAGGAGCTCGTTCTTATTATGTTCACGTAACAGCTTTATCTCTGTAGTATGAGATTCATGCATTTGTTCAATGTGCTCTTGCAATTTTGTCTTTGCATCAACATTTTCAGCCCTCCAGACTAACAACTTGTTGAACAATGTCCTGAAATATCGAGTTTGTTCCACACGCATTGTTTGCTGTTGTTGCCACCACTCCTGGATCCTGACTATGATGCCACGCAAATCAGCAGTAAGGTTGGCGTCTCTGTTATCCAGCCTCATATCCAGTGAGGCCTGGTGCCTCTCCATCTTTTCAATTTCAGCGAATAAGGCTTTGAAAACTTCCCGAACTGCAGCTGTCTCCTCTGTTTCAGCTGACGACCAAGCAGCGTCAAAGTCATAGTCAGCTGGAACAATGGTGTCTGATGGAATAACAGGGTCAGGTCTGTGGAAGTGCTCGCGATCTCTAGCTGATTCTTTAGGGAGGTTGGGTACCGCTAGAGAGAAAGGAAATGATTATACAAAAGGATCTTCACGGGCAACTGGAATCTGTTCAATGATAAACGGTGCTCGTGAAGTCCCTTGTGGAGTCGAACTGCCCGACTTAGGAGCCTGCGTAGTGGACTCTGTTTGGTGTGGTCTGTTGTGAAGTCGACCCACTTGTTGAGCCTCATTTGTCTCAACAACTTCGTCGGTCTCAGCTGGTTTTTCCAAATGAGTTGACTGGTCCTCGGCCTTATCAGAAGCGTCATCGGACGATGATGAGATTTCCATGGGTGGCTCATCATCAAAGTTGAATGTTTGATGAGTAGTCTTGAGGTCAGACTTACTCGTGGTTGGAACATCCTCAGTTGAGTCTTTTGGATCGATCACGGGGATGACTCGGCTTCATCGTCTCCTTCCGATCCCGAAAGGTTACATCAGGATTATCCTGGGAATCGTGAAGAGCACTTATCTCCTTTTCTGATGGATCAATGATAGCAGGAGGGATGTTATGTGCCTTAGTCTCTTTACCCCGGGAAGTCTCAACCTCCCGTTGGCCTTCATTACCTCCTGCAGTCTCAACTGCAGCGAGGCCTGGACATCCCTTTGACGAGTGTCGCCTATCTTGGGGTCTTTCGAGGTGGCATCCATTGGAGTCTCAACTCCATGGATTGCACTTTCATCGCCCAGTGTTAACTCCCGGGCGTTCCTTCCTGTGCCTCGTGCCTGACGCGCATCGCGGCGTCATTGGCTGCAGAGAAGCGGTTGGCACCTCGGTGAGACAGTCTCAATCGCCTCGAGCCTCGTTGATGACAACTTGATGTTTATTCTATGGTTGTTCCTTCTCCACTTCGCCTCCAAGATTCATTGTGGAGTCATTTGCAAAGATCCTCCGACCTTGCCTGCGGTGGAGGTTTCCCTCAATCGGCACACCAACCGAGTGACTTGGAATGGGGTCACTCGTCTCCAGAATCCCGACTGTTCCCATTGAGTATGCTGCCGTTGGGGCAGGTGGTAAGACATCTTCATTAGGGGTTGGCTCGAGTGGGGTCCCCACACTCCTAGTTTCATCGCCAGTTCCCTTAACACCTTCCTCCAAATGAGCTAGGGAAGTGGTGGCAGCGACAACAGTGGCAATATGCTGCACCACTCCCATAGGGTCTATCTCCAGATGTGATTTGGAGGACTCTCCTGGTCCCTCCATCATTCTTTGCTCATGAAGGATTCTGGATTCTGGCATTGGTTGCTGCATTTGCAACTCTTATGTGGCAGCAACAGGGTCCAGATCCTCATCACTTTCTGATAGAGTGTCGAGGTGAGGATGTGTATGATTGGTGGTGCCAGTGAGAGGGCAGATGCTAGCCTTCTCACGAGCCTCTGCGTCTTCAGCTACTCTAGCCCGTTCATTTTCTTTTCGAATCTGCAATATATTGATGCAATTATCCTCGTCAAGGGCTTGCAAAGATTGTGTCCACCTCAAGAAAACGAAGAGAGTTCTTCTTCCTCAAAGCAATGAACTCTGGACTTTCAAACTGCACTCTGGATAGGCTCAGCTTCCATTTTCTCCACTCTCGCAGACGATTTTGGATGTCTGGATACAATGGAGAGTACATGATTACATCATCTTCATCTTTCTCTTGATGGCCTTCGTTTCCAGGGATTAAGGGTAGAAGACTTCGCTGCTCGACACCCTCAGTAGCCTCTGTTACGGGTGGAGAAACAACCCTATCAACAGGTGATTCGGTTGTCTCAGCCATTCCTTGTTCCTCAGTTGTTCTGTCTACAGCTGGGTCCTCGACTTGCCTCTGATGATCAGCCTCAGCAGACTTGGCCGTTTCATCGATCACTTTTGGAAACTCTACTTCTCCAGCAGTCTCGGGTATCTTTTCCAGCTGAGTGGCAGACTCAGCTGTCTTCTCAAGCTCAGAGAGCTTGGAAATTCTTCTTCTTCTTTTTGTTTTCACCAGAGGGACGCCTGGTTCCACTTCCTCCGGTTCGTTGAAGGTAAATGCCTTTGCAGTTGTCTTAGAGGCAGTGCCTTCCTTGTTGTGGATCCTCTTCTTCTTGATCACTTTGGAGAAGGGATTAACGGTTCCTTTTTCCATCATGCGGTCGCAGGGGGGAGAGACACGGCTGGGGGGCGGGTGACTCGGCTGGGGCGGGAGCAGATTTATTTTTCTTTTTTGCAGGGGCAAGCAATCTTCTTTTGGTACCGCAGGGCAGCCTTCTTTTGAGGAGGGGAGACAACTGTATCATCAGGGTCAGCTGATTCCCCCTCACTCGTATCAGCTCTCTTAGCGTAGGCTCTCTTCTGTGCGCCAGAGAGGTTTGATCGAAACATCCTCTTGTTTACATAGAACGCCTTTCCATGTCGAAGAGGGACTTCCTTTACTTCCATCATTCGGCCAATCACCAGGCCGTATCCCAGGGAACCTCCAAACGTACCATCCTCCTTGAAGGATTTGTTCCCAACATTCTGGCAGAGTCTGCTGTATACAAACTCAGCCCAATTCACTTTTTTCTCTTCAATGATCGCAGCCATCACGATCAATTTTGCTTTGGACAACTGGTCAAAGCTGCCAAATTTAATGTCTATGCATTTGGCAACAATGTCCAGCAATTTGTGGTAGTCCTCTTTCAGTAGCCTCTTATTAGTTGTATAGACTACTTTTGCAGCACAGTCGGACTTTGCTACTTCCTTCCAAGCAGCAGCTAGGTCGACATCAGCTTCATAAATTTCCGGCACTCCTTCCACCGGCAATAAGCAGTGTTCTGCCAGATCCTTGGCAGTAATGGTGAATGCCTTTCCATGAACAGAGGACTTGATGCCCTCATCGTGAACCTCAGCGTTCACATAGAACTGTGCGACCTCTTCCATGTAGGTCATAGGGAACTCCATCATCAAAAATGGTTTTAATCCAGATTTTTCCAGCTTATCAGCAATCTTCTTCACGAGGGTGTCGTCGGACCCTTGTTTAACCATACCATCGAAGTCCATAGTAGACCCGGTGTGGATTTGCATTCCTAGCTTGACAAAATCATGTGTAGATGCCATTTCGAGATGTTTTACCGAACGAAACTTGAAAAACTGAACTGAGGATTGATAGGGTTTTGAGAGAAAATTTTGCTTTTGCTTTCGAGAGAGAGATGAACAGTTTTTGGTAAAGTGAGAGAGAAACGGACGAAATGGTTTAAGTATGGTTCATGAAAGGACGTGCGGGAGGTTTTTGAAATTTGATCAAAATCAACGGCTTAGATCTTGCACGCCGATTTACATTTAATGTCTCGCATTTAATGCGGCAAAGCATTTATATCCAATTATAAGCTTGGTGTGCGGCTTTTGCTGTACACATCATAATTATCCGACGTCATTCTTAAAAACATTCTCGCTTAGTAAAACGACCGCGTTTTTGTCATTGCTCATAAATGACTCAAACTTACTCCTTAGCCGATTCAATCCTTCTTCTCACTCCTCTCCTAGTGACTCGGATGTCGGCCTAACTCGTCTGGTGACTTTCCGATCTGGTGATTCACTTAGTTGAATTCTAATTCAGCTCTTTTTCCTCTTTTCATGTTTCATCTCTTTTCTTTGAGTCTTCCGAGTGTCAACTCACTCAATTATCCCTAACTCATGCTTGAGTTCTTCAAATCTTGACTCACATAATGATTTTGTGAATATGTCACCTAACCGCTTATCGGTTGAAATATATTCCAAGGTGATGTCCTTCTTTTCAACATGGTCTCTTATGAAGTGATATCGACATCGATATGCTTTGTTCTTGAGTGCAACACGGATTTTGAGTGATTGCAATTGCACTTGTGTTATCACACATGATTGGAATTTCCTTTTCTTCAACTTCATAGTCTCTCGGTGATGTCTCATCCATAAGACTTGGGCACAATATTTCGCCCGCAACTATATATTCGCTTTTGTAGAGGTGGCTATTGAATTTTGCTTTTTGCTAAACCAGAAATTAGCCTATTTCCAAGAATTTGAGATGTGCACGAGGTGCTCTTCTGTCAACTCTACATCCAAAGATAGTCGTAGTCGAATAACCAATTTGCTTGAACCCACCTACCTTTGGATACCATAAGCCAACTTCTTGGTTTCCTTTCAAATATCTCAAGATCCTCTTGGCTACAATCATATGGCTTTCTTTTGGAGCAGATTGAAATCTTGCACATACACCTACAAAGAAAGTTGATGTCCGGCCCGCATCTTTGTGAGATAGAGCAATGATCCAATAAGTGCTATGTATCTTGTTTGATCTACTGTGCTTGCCATCTGCATCCATATCCATTTTGATCGATGTATTCATTGGTATTTTCATAGAAGACTTTTCTTCCATACCAAATTTCTTCATTAAATCTCGTGTATTTTGTCCGACTTATGAAGGTTCCATCCTTCATTTGTTTCACTTGGAGTCCAAGGAAGAATGTCGACTCTCCCATCATGCTCATTTCGAATTTGCTTTGCATGAGATTTGAAAATTTATCACACAGCTCTTTGTTTGTGGATCCAAAAATGATGTCATCCACATATATTTGAACAAGCAGTATGCTCTTCCCATCTTGAATTCTGAAGAGTGTTCTGTCCACTTTGCCTTTTGTGAATCCATTCTCAGTCAAGAATTGTGACAATGTATCATACCATGCTCTGGGTGCCTGTTTCAACCCATATAGAGCTTTCTTGAGTTTGTATACTTTATCTCCAAGAGTCTTCTGCTCAAATCCTTATGGCTTCCAATCTTGCCACAGGAGCAAATGTTTCATCAAAATCTATCCCTTCTTCTTGGCAATATCCTTTGGCTACCAATCTTGCTTTGTTTCTTACCACAGAACCTTCCTCGTTCATCTTGTTTCTAAACACCCATTTAGTGCCAATAACATTTTGATGGGTAGGTCTTTGAACCAATTCCCACACTTTGTTTCTTTCAAACTGATTCAGCTCTTCTTGCATAGCTTGAATCCAATGTGTGTCATCCAATGCTTGAGACACATCTTTTGGTTCTATTTGTGAGATGAAGCATGTGAACGTTGCTTCTTGTTGAGTTCTGGATCTAGTTTTGACACCTTATCTTACATCTCCAATGACTAGTTCTGGTGGATGGTCTCTCAGCCATCTTACATCAGGTTGGAGTAAGTTAGCTGGATTCAGTCGTCTTGTAGTTGTGTTGTTTTGATCAGCTCTCTCATCATCACTTAGCTGCAGAATTTCCAGTTGTTTTTGAGACTAAGCTATATCATCTTCTTCTGGGTTTATAATTCCAGCTTCAGCTTCAACATAGGGACTCTTCTGCATGGTTGGTTGATTCAACTTATCAGCTAACTCTTCAATGTCTTCTCCATTTACATTGGGCTCATCGAACACCACATGGATGGATTCTTCTGTAACCATAGTCCTCACGGTTGAGTACTCAGTAGGCTTTGCCAATTTGAGTATCCCAAGAAGATACCTTCATCAGCTTTAGCATCAAAAGCCTTTAAATTATCTTTGCCATTGTTATGGATGAAGCATTTGCATCCAAATATTCTAAAATATGCAACATTTGGCTTTCTCCCTGTCCAGATCTCATAGGGAGTCTTTGTCAGCTGTCTTTTTATCATGCATCTATTTTGAGTATAGCATGTTGTGTTTATTGCTTCAGCCCAATATCTTTTAGGTAGCCCCCCTTGCCTAACATGGTCCTTGTCGCTTCTTTAAGAGTTTTGTTCCTTCTTTTCGCAACTCCATTTTGTTGTGGAGTCCTTGCCTGCAGATAATTCATGACCAATACCATTTTCAATAAAAATCTTGAGTGATTATACCATTTACAAACTCGGTTCCTTTGTCGATCTTATTTTGATAATGGTTTGACTCTTCTCATTTTCGATTCTTTTCATCGAGTTGTGGTAGTTTTCGCAGAGTTTCTTTCTTCTTACACATGAATATTGTCCATGTATATCTTGAGTAGTCATCTACTACCACCAAGGTGTATTTCTTCCCACTTATGCTATTTGGTTCAACTGGACCAAATAGATCCATATGTAGCGGTGCAATATTCTTGTTGAAGATGGACATGTCTTTTCTTTGAATGATGATTTGATTTGCTTTCCCATCCGGCATGCATCACATACACTTTCCTTCTTGTATCCGAGTTTGGAAGTCCTTCTACAAGATCGCTTCACGGCAAGCTTGTTAATTGTTTTGAAATTGGTGACTCGGCTTCTTGTGCCACGTACCAACTTGATTCGGCCGTGCTCTTTGCTAGTAGACAAGTGCTTGGTGTTGCAATTGACCAATCTACCACATACATGTTCTTTTGTTCGCATCCTTGCGACACAAATTCATGGATTTGATGTCCTTGATTTGGCATATACCCATGTTGAATCCAACATTATAACCCTTGTCACAAAGTTGGCTGATGCTTAGCAAGTTGAAGTTGAGTCCTTCAACATATGCAACATCTGTGATTTCTAATCCATTTTTCTTAATGGATCCAGTGCCCCTTATTTCTCCTGGAGCTTCATTTCCTCCAAAATATGACTTTTGCACCTCTGACTTCCTTGAATTTTGATAGATTTTTCTTGTTTCCTGTCATGTGCTTGGAACAACCACTATCCATGTACCAGGTTCCTTGGCACTCAGATGTTCCTTGAACCTGCAATCAAGGAAATTAAGTTTTAGGTACCCATACTTGTCTGGGTCCTGAGGGGTTAGTATAGTAAGATGATCCAACCAACCTATAGCCAAATGATTTGACTCTAAGGGGTTGCCATCTATCAGTGCCATAATCATAATTAATTTTGGCAAATTGCTTGGGGGTTTTAGGTTCATACAATTGTCTCTTTTGTCTGTATGCCTGTGTATGTATTTTAGCAATTGCCTTCTTTGGGTAGCAGTGATATCTCTGAGTGTAGTGCCTTGGTGCATATGTGTGCTGGTAAAAGCCCTTATTTCTTTGGAATGGCTTTTGCTGAGTTCTAGGACTTTGCCACTTAGGCTTATATTCCACATATCTTTGCTGATAGTTCATATTATTCCAATCAGCTTGGCTTGGGTAGTTTCTACCATTCCCATCATATATATTTTTTTTATAGAATTTCTGGGACTTTTGGTAGCTCTGTTTCTTCTTTACAGAGTATTTCCTATTTGGAGTTTTGAGGAACTCGGTGGATTTCTTCTCATTGTCCTCTCAAAGACACTCAATCGGCAACTTTCCTTTTCCTTTATAACCAAGGCCAGTTTGCTTGTGATTGTTCTTTGGAATAAATGTGTGTGTACCATTTGGAGTTTTGGATTTTTGAGATACTTCATTACTTGGAGATCTCTTTCTAAAATCACTTTTGGAGCTTGACATAGCACAGAGGAATTAAATCCTAAGCCTGTCTTATCTCCACATTCTCTTTGACTCATAATAAGGTCATCCAAGGATTTAGATGCCTTAGTGAATGAGGCAATCACATTTTTGAGGTCATTCTCCCTCTTTTCTATAGCAGCTATTTCTGCAATTAACTTAGCATTTTCAGCCTTTAGACTTTTATTCTCATCGGCTATTTGACTTAGAGTACTCGGCTCCTTAGTCACCGAGAGTTTTTGCTTTTGAGTAAATTTGTTTTCCTCATTTAGTAGTGTGTGTGAGGATTTAATGTGTTCAAAGTCTTTCATCATTTTGCCTAATGAATCATAAAGATCAGTGGGTGATGAAGTGTGTGTATCACAGTCACTATCACTAGAATTTGAGTGTGATGAATTAGAGTGTACCTCATCTTCTTGGTCAGGTTGGTCTTGTTCCTTGGCCATTAAACAAATCAAAGCTTCTTCTTCAGAGTCACTTGAGTAGTCAGCTTCACTACTCTCGAATCACCAGTGTGTCTTTTGACTTGGCTGTCTCGTGATCTCTGCGCACCAACATTGCCTTTTTCTTTTCTTGTCTTCTTTCTCTAAAGACCTTTCTTTCCTCTTCATTCTTGTATTTGTTGACTACAGGATATGGGCAATCAATGGCATAGTGACCTGGTTAGCGGTTCAAAGATAAATTCTCAACCTTTTGATCACTCTTTCCATTCTTGGATTGCCACTCTTTGATATTCAACTTTTTGATGCTCTGCTCTCTTGGTTGGTCTATCTTCCCTAGACTTGGAGGGAGCCGAGTGTCTTCGGAGGATTCACCTTTGCCTCTTTTGTAGTTCTTATTGAAGAACTTATTAAACCTTTTAACCATCGGGGCTATTTCCTCTTCGTCAATAACTTCTTTGACCTCGGCTCTCTTGCCATCCTTAACAATTAGAGAAAATTTGTTTTGGGCACAAATTGTCTCCTCTGGTCTTTTCTTCTCACTCAAATCCAGGCTTTGAGATCTAAGAATAGCTCATGGTTGGATGTCTTGGATAGGTCCATGGAATGTCTCGGTGCCATGACCTTCATTTCCCATTCGTGGGAGACTTCTTAGAATCTTCATACACATTTCTTCTCTGTGTATATTCTTTTCCAAGTGCAGATAGCTCGTTGGTAATTTCGTGAATCGAACATCCAGTTGATCCAAGGTCTCTCTGCGAGCAATTTAAAATTCTCAAATTTCAGACAAAGAACCGATAGTTTATTTTCCTTGATTTGCTCTGAGCCTTCACAGATCAATGTTAGCTTGTCCCAGATTTCTTTAGTCGTTTTGCATGATTTGACTTTGTTGAACATAGCTTTGTCCAAGGTTTTGTAAAGAATGTCCTTGGCCACATTGTCCAAGTTATATCTTTTCCTGTCATCATTTGTCCATTCAGCTCTTGGTTTTTCAATCATGGCCTGGTCCGGGAGCAACATCCTCTTCACCTTGACTCTGACTCTCTCCTAATGTTTGTGTTCACTTTTAAAATTTGCAGAGGCCCATCCTCTATCACTATCCACATCTCATCGTGTAATGCTGATACATGAGCCTGCATACAAATTTTCCAATCATCAAATTCTTCAATTGTGAACATAGGGATCCGTGTCAAATTTGCTTCCATAATAATAACTTTGCTGAGTAAAAGCGTTTTGAAAGATTTAGTACTAAAACAAGCTTTGGAAAATTTGGAGATCTAGTTCAGTAACCAATGCGGAAGGCTCAATGAACCAACCGCTCTGATACCACTTGTAGGTCCCAAGGGGTGTGAGTGTAAGGTTTAGAAGGGGGGGTTGAATAAACCTTACCAACTTTTTGAATTAGTCCTTTCAAATATTCAGAGTTAATACTTCACAGCTGTGTCCTTGATGGACAGCTAAGTTAGTTAATCAGCAGAGTTAGTCACTCAACAGACTCGACTGAACTGTTGATAGAATAACTCAGTTGTTTTGACTAAAGACTTAACTCGACTGTGATTTGTTTTCAGCGGAAGACTTAACACCCTTGAATTTGGTTAAGTTTGTTTTAATACTTGGTTTTAGCACTCAGTTGATTATCAATTGGATAGCAAATTTATCAGCAGATATAAAAATAAGATGTAGAAATTAAAGTCTTTGAAATGTAAATGACACAATAAGTTTTTATAGAGCTTCAAGATGGGGTAATTCTTCTACTCCTCTCTTCTCCAACTCCTGGAGGAATCCACTAAGTATTGATTAATATACAGAGTGGTTAACAATCCGGATACAAGTCTTGATCACACGGTGACTTGATCCTTTGGGACTCGATCCGGAGATGCCTTGGTCACACGGTGGCTTCTCTCACGACTCGACTCGGCTTCTTCACAGGGCAGCTGTCTTGCTACTACGGCCCACTTACTCAATCTTCTTGGATTTGATCACGAAGCCCTCCAAAAACTTGAGACTGGTTCGACCTTGAACCTTCCTACAATCCTCCGTGGAATGTAGACCCATTGATTCTTCAAATGGTTCCTCTTCAACTGATAGAAGTTGTCTTTCCTTCACAGGTAAGTGTTGGATTGATTTCCTTCGTAATATAGGCTTGAGGATTAATCTTGAATGACTTGAGAATATTTTTGGTTACAGTTCAAATGTTTGCTTGAATGTTTTTTGGTTCAGGTAATCAAGGTAACCTTTTCTCAAATAAACTCCTCAGCCTTTCATAGTGATCTTTCAAAAATCTGCCCGTTGAAGAGATAGGCTTATTTTTGAAAGTCACTTGTGGTCGTTGGCTTGTCTTGTTGCAGTTCTTGGAATTGCCATTTCCTCGTATGAATGATTCTTGACTTTTCGGTGTTCGACACGGTGCAAAGTGCCTCCCATTAGTTTATTCCTTTTGCACGCTTCTGGAACTGAGCACTTCAAGAAAGGTAGTATGGAATTATTACTTGTTTAAGTAATTCTCTTGATTTCTGTGCAATGGATCTCTTTCAGTTATCTCGGCTTGACTGCTTTTCCTTGCCTTCCCCAGGTGTCTTGAGTCGACTTCCAATCATTGGATGACTCTTCTTGTCACTTCAACTTGAGACTTGGCTATCTTGAGTTGACTTGATCGATACTTCACTCATTTGCATCTCGGTTGCACCTTGATCGATTTCTATCTTCTCTTCTTTGCCATACTCGGTGCCTCACAATGTGAGTCTTCCTTCTAGTCTCCGGTTGTCTTCTTGCATGTTCGGGCATAGCCGACTTAACTCAGCTCGACCAACCCTATCTATTACAATGCAATTTACAACAAAAATGGGGTGCCAACTTCCTATTCTAAGTTTTACATGGCATTCATCAAAATCTACAAAAATAATTTCCCAACATGCCCTTTTTTCGTGTCTATAGCGATAGTTTCTTTGCTAGTTGCTTCCATATAATCACCATTTCCAATTTTGATCTTTGTACTTATTTATCAAGTTGACAGAAAATACTTTCATTTTTAGTCATGTGGTTGCTACAACAACTGTCTAAATACCAAGTATCTTTATTTTCTTCTGATCCAGCTTGGCAGACATAAAAGAGATTATTCTCAAATTCCGTATTTTCAGAGAAACTACCCTGGTGTCTTTGCTTTAACCGACATGATTACTCTACATGTCCAAACTTCCTACAACTTTGACATTGTGGTTTTCCTTTAAACCAACAATCTTTCTCCAAGTGAATTTTCCTTTTGCATATACCACATGGAGGAAACTTGTCATTATTATCTGTTGGTTTTCCTTCATTAGATTTTCTCCCATTTTTCTTATTTTTCTGAGACTGCATACTTATTTTGATTGAAAGGCATTATCTACGTCTTTTTCATAACGCATTTTTAATCTTTTCTTGTGAGCCTCAAGTGATCCCATTAGTTTTTGGTTGCTTTTGAAAATACTCCTCTCCCGTCGATCAGCCTTCGGGCCGAACTTCTCCGTGAAACCTGCACAAAAAGGGGGGACAGAAAGGGGCTCCGGCGTGCCCTCTCCGATGCTTAAATCAGAAACTTGGAGGAGAAGTAAGAGGCAAAAATATAATATGAAAGTAGAAAGTGTGATTAGGTCAAGAATGAACCTGGACTTGGGCTTTTATAGCTTACCCTGGATTAGGATTTCCGTAAAATTCGGGATTTTGTTACGATTTGGTACTAGAATCATGATTAAGATAAGATCGGATCTTCCAAAACCCTAATTTACTTTTCAAAGGTTTAGGACCCGAGCTGACCTCCGACACCTCGGACCGGTGTACTAATGTTTAACCTTCGAACCACCATAAAGGCACGCCACCAGAGCCCATTAACTCCTAGAGCCGAACTGTGACAAACCAGCCCATGTGAGCATAATCCAAACTAAAGCCTCAGTAGGTCGACCTATTGAACAGACCCTAATAGATCACTCAAATACATGGATCCTATCAGATCAGCCCTATTCCTTCGGTCTAAGCGAGAAACTACTCAGAGCTTGGCAGATCAGCCTAATGACTAGGACTCAACAGATCGGCCCAGCAAGCTGGGCTTAGTAGGTCGGCCCAATGCTTAGGGCTTAGCAGATCAGCCTAATGTCTAAGACTCAACAGATCGGCCCAACGAGTTGGGCTAAGCAGGTCGCCCACTGCTTAGGGCTTATTTGATCGGCTTAGTGCGTTGAGCTTAGCGGATTGGCCCAATACCTAGGGCTTAGCAGGTCGGTCCAAATGCTTACGACTTATCAGATCGACCCAATTTATGCAGGTCAGCCCAGACCATATTTTACCCTTATCAATTTCTCCCCCCCCCAACTATGGTTAGAAGGCCTATATTTCAACCATAGTTGCTTGTAGGACGAGCTGATCTGTTTTTAGGGTTTCACCCCTTTCAAATTCCCGCTGTCTTTTGGTTTTTCAAAAACCCTGACATAGTGACATGATTGAAAGGACGTCCTTTCAACTCACTGACGCTTCGTGAACCGTGAAACACCCCCTCGAACGAAGATATGCCCTTTTATCTCTCCCTCTCCTATAAAAGCCCCATTGTCCTTTCATTCACATTTTCACCTTCATTCTAATTACAGACATCCTTACTCCGCTTTTCTTCTTTTCGTACTCTTCTTCCACCCAGTAGGTATTTATTTCTTCCCTTTTTATTTCTTTCGCATTCATGGCTTCCTCTTCCTCTCCTTCAACTCCTCTAGACCCTTATATCGCTGATATCGCTAAATTAGAGTGATGGTCTTCAAAAACTGGGTCAGGCTCCCAACCCCTTCATATTACTGAGATTCCTTCCTCTGATCCGGATGCCACCGAATCGAGCTCTGGTTCAAATATGGATTCCGGAATAATAGAGATCCAAACTCCGAGCTCGGGTCCCCTACTGGAATACCCCCATGACTTTAAAGAGACCACTATAACTGGCCCCACACTTCAGAATATAAGGAAGAGTGTAAAGATTCCTTCTTCCTTCAAACTTTCCCTACCAAGTCACACAGACCGCCCCAACCGACCTCCCCCTAATGCCCTAGCTTTCTTCGTAGGTCAGATAGAGGGAGGACTTTGGTTTCCCATTCACTCTTTCATGACCGAGGTGTCCACACACTACTGTGTTCCCCTCAATCAGCTGGCCCCTAATTCCTTTCGAATCATGGCTGGCTTTCTAATACTAACCAAATATTTAGAGATAGAACCTACCATCGAGCTGTTCTTTGCCCTATTCCAGGTGAAAAGATCGACCACCAAAGGCCTGTTCTACATTACCTCCCGAGGTGATGCTCAGTTCTTGAGTTGATATCCTTCTTCCAATAAATTCTGGAAGGACAAGTGTTTTTTTATTTCTTCTCCCCGAGCTTGGAGTTTTCCCATTGCTTGGACATGGAGCCTTCCTCTTCAGCACAAGCATAACCCCCAAGATCGGTCCCCCGAGCTCCAGGACTTGATTAATAAACTTACTTGGTCAAGTATGACCTTTCCAAACACATCACTCCTTCCCTTTTTTACCACTTCGAACTGAGCCTCGTTATTGCCCCTCTGCAGGGTGACATCGTTAATTACGTTTTCATATCCCATTTCCTTTCTTCCCACCTATTAACTGACCTTTTTCTTTTCTTATGCAGACATGTTTATGGCACAGATGGTCGCCGAACAGGAGGAGAAGGAGCGACATGCTGCTTCAGGCTCCCTTCCATCCACTGCTGGTGCCACTGCTCAGGGGAGTCAATCTCCCCAAACCAGACGACCTGATTCGGCTGCCATCATTATCGCCGACCTGACTGGCCCATCAGCTCGGCCAGTTGTCAAGCATCCCTTGAAGAGGCCTACTACCGGCCCTAGCGCGAGCACAACTAAGAAGGCCAAGACTACCACCACCTCGGCTACTCTTCTCTC
This sequence comes from Rehmannia glutinosa, assembly GCA_016081115.2. NCBI lineage: Eukaryota > Viridiplantae > Streptophyta > Magnoliopsida > Lamiales > Orobanchaceae > Rehmannia > Rehmannia glutinosa. The sequence continues at coordinate 49,217,606 of CM071930.1, forward strand.
CTATGCTTGCAATCTCATCCATACTCCGAACCAGACGTTCTTCACTGGGAATTCAATTCTGAAGAACACTGATGGGACATTTGCCATCCAATACATCCAAGGAAACTGCCCCTCTCCAGATCGGACCGCTCTGGAGAAGATCATTGTTCTGCCTAGACCACTTAAAGGCTGAAGCCAAGCTCGCCACTCTTATTGCCCGAGCTCGCGTGGGTTTCTCTAACCCTGCTAACGTCGCCGAGCTCAACGCTGCCAAGAAGGAATGCCAGCGGTTGAAGGCCCGAGAGACCAAACTTTTTGAAGAGGTCCACCGCTTAAGGGAGCAGGTTGAGGTCCACAAGGTCACCGTGGACTCTTACGAGAGCAAGATGAAGGCTCTTGAAAAAGAGAACTCCGACCTCAAGGCCGAAGTGGGTGATCTCCAGATCCGCTGCACTACCTATGTTGATCAAGCTCGAGCCGAGACATCGAGATCAGTCGTCAAGGCTTCCTGACCTCCCCTGAAGGCTCTTCGATTGTTTAGGCCATTCGGGACATGGTGAAACAAGTTTTCCTTAGCTCTAAGGAATTCATCAAGGTCCTTTTCTGGTAGTACTATGGAGTATTATTGCATTGCCTTTGATCAGGCTGAAGCTCAACTCAGGGAGAGAGGCATCACCGAGCCCCTTGACAGGCAAGGTCCCAAGAAGGTCCTCTCCGACCCTAATGGCTTTGTGTTCTCAACTGAAGCGGGCCGGCTCATCCGAGCTCCTGTTGAGGCTTTCATTGAGTCATTATCCGCTCTATTCATCCTCCATCCAGCCTCAAGCTTAGGGGGTGGTTCTCATCCTTCTGGAGATCAGCCCACTCCACAGCTCATCGAAGGCAACCCTATCCTTCCTGACCAGGGCGTTCAAGATGACGATCCTGAGATCGCCCTTGTGGACGATGTAACCATCTCCACAGATGACCTGATCACCGAGGATGTTGCCCCTACTACTTAGGAGTTTTTATTTCCCTTTTACTTTTGTAATTCTGATGTACTTGTACTTTATTTTGCTGATGGAAATTATCTATTTTCTGCAATTTGTTCGTTCTGATCTTTATTCTTGCATTTGTTCTTTCATAATAGCTCAGATTTATTCTATCATGGGCTTCGAATAATGTTTTTTTTTTACCAAAAGAGATTGGTATAATGTGCTCATCGTGGCCCCAAGTATTTGGAATCTAGATCGAGCTGAGCTCCAAATACTTGTCGATTTCTTCAAAGGGAGCTGGCTCGAGCCGAGCTCCTTGCATGGCCTCATGGCCCTAAGTATTTGGAATCTAGCTTGAGCTAAGCTCCAAATACTTGTCATTTTCTTCAAAGGAAGCTGGCTCGAGCCGAGCTCCTTGCATGGCCTCGTGGCCCCAAGTATTTGGAGTCTAGCTCAAGCTGAGCTCCAAATACTTGTCGATCTTCGAAAGGAGGTTGGCTCGAGCTGAACTCCTTGCATGACCTCGTGGCCCCAAGTATTTGGAGTCTAGCTCGAGCTGAGCTCTAAATACTTGTCATTTTCTTTAAAGAAAGCTAGCTCGAGCCGAGCTCCTTGCATGGTCTTGTGGCCCCAAGTATTTGGAGTCTAGCTCGAGCTGAGCTCCAAATAATTGTCATTTTCCTCAAAAGAAGCTGGCTCGAGCCGAGCTCCTTGCCTGGCCTCATGGCCCCAAGTATTTGGAGTCTTGCTCGAGCTGAGCTCCAAATACTTGTCGATATTTACCAATTTATTTCCGAACTCATATTTTACGGAAGCAGATCATTTCATTCAAAACAAGTAATTTCATTACATCAGATATCTCATTCTAGGAATGATATTTCTTTAAATTACAACTATTCCATGCCCTCGGTAGCTTTCTCCCATCAAGCTCCTCCAGCTCATATGCACCTCTTGCCATCACCTTTGTTACCCGAAACGGCCCTTCCCAATTTGCATCCAACTTCCCCTTATTCTTGCTAGCATCTGACCTCCTCAGCACCAGGTCTGTTTAGCTTTATTCTCCAAGGCCGAGCTGGCCATTTTTGCCAAGAAATCCGCCCAACCATTCTCTGCTCTCGGGACCTGGCAGATCTTAATCTCCTTCAATTTCCCTCTAGAGCTCGGTATGCTTCAACATACCTCTTCATCTTTTCCTCCCTAACTTCGAATTCTCCAGTGATCTGCTTATGGACAAGCTTAGAGTCCATGTAAATTATTACTCTAGAAGCACCCATCTCAGTGGCCATTTGAATCCCTCTGATAAATGCCTCATACTCCGCCTCGCTATTGGACAACTTGAACTCCAATCTTACAGCAAAATCATTCTCCACTCCTTGCAGACTGATTCAGACGATACCAGCACCACAACCCGAGCTCCCTACTGAACCATCTACATAAATCACCCAAGCTCCTTCTTCACTATCGGTTCTTGTCAATTCTTGGACAAAATCGGCCAAAGCCTGAGCTTTGATGGCCGACCTGTTCGTAAATTCGATGTCATATTCGCTCAATTAGATGGCCCACTTCACCAACCTTCCTGCCACCTCTGGCCTGCTCATCACATTTCTTAATGGGAGGTTAGTTCGGACAACTACCTTGTACGAGAGGAAATACGGCCAAAGTCTCCTCGCGGTCACCACCAAGGCTAAACCCGCCTTGCCGATCTCTGCATACCGCAGCTTGACATTCCTCAACACCTTGCTGACATAATACACTGGCTTCTGGACCGATCTCTCCTCCCTGATCAAGACCGTACTAACCCCTTGCTCTTCCACTGAGATGTATAAATATAAAGGTTCCCGGTATTGGCTTAGTCAACAATGACAAATTGGCTAAATAATTTTTCAAATCCTCAAAGGCTCTCTGACAATCCTCATCCCAAACAAACTTTTTGGCCTTCCTTAACACCTTAAAGAAGGGCAAACTCCTCTCCGCCAGGCGAGAAATAAATCGATTTAGGGCTGCCAGCCGACCTGTCAGACATTGCACATCTTTAGTATCCCGAGGTGATGCCATCTCTCTGATGGCTCTGAAATTTTCTGGATTAGCCTCTATTCCCTTCTCCGTCACCATATACCCTAAGAATTTTCCCGACCTCACGCCGAAAGCACACTTCTTAGGGTTAAGCTTCATTCGGTACTTTCTCGAAGTGTCAAACATCTCAGCTAGGTCATGCACATGATCCACGGCCTTCATGCTCTTGACTAGCATGTCATCTACATATACCTCTATGTTTCTCCCGAGCTGCTCCTAAAACATTTTATCCACTAATCTCTGATATGTGGCTCCTACATTCTTCAATCCAAACGGCATCACCACATAGCAAAAGGTACCAAAAGAGGTGGTGAAGCTCACCCTCTTTTGGTCCTCCTCCACCAATCTGATCTGATGATAGCCCTGCGACGCGTCCATCATGCTAAGCAACTCACACCCCGAAGTCGAATCCACGAGCTGATCGATTAGGGGCAATGGATAGTAGTCTTTTGGTCAAGATCTATTCGAATTCCTAAAATCCATGCACATACTCCATTCATCCTCCGTTTTTGGTACTAATACCATGTTGGATAACCATTCCGGAAACTGGATTTCTTTGATATGCCCCGCGTTCAATAGCTTTTGCACCTCCGCTCGGATTATAGCATCCTTCTTAGGACCAAAATTTCTTCTCTTTTATTTCACAGGCTTGTATGATGGATTGACATTGAGCCTATGCTCGGCTATACTCGTATCAATTCCCACCAAATCTCTTGCTGACCAAGCAAACACATCAATATTGTTCCTTAGAAATCCCACTAGCTCTTCCCTCAACTCATCAGATAATCCTTTCCCAACCTTGGTGACCTTATCGGGGTCACTCGGCACCAGCTCAACCACCATCATCTCCTCATTAGATTGCACATGTTCCACAAGCTCATCAAGCTTAATTATTTTATCTTTATTTTTATCATTATCAAAGACATTCCTCTCTCCGCCTTTTGAATACTATCCACATACAATTTCCTATCCATGTATTGATCTCCGCCGACCTCACAGACCTCTTCCCCTACAGGGAACTTCATTTTCAAATGGTATACCGACACCACAGCTTGAAAAGCATTCAATGACGGTCTACCCAACATAGCATTATACGAAGAGGGTGCATCTACTATCAAGAATCAAATCATCCTAGTTTTGCGACTAGGCTCCTTACCCAAAGAGACAGGTAAAGTAATCATACCTATCGGTTGGATGGTCCCTCCTGCAAATCCGACCAATGATGTATCCATCGACTCACCCTGACCTGGAGATCCATCTTTCTGTAGCAATCATAGAACAAGATGTCCGCCGAGCTCCCCGTATCCACAAACACTCGTTGCACATCGTAATTTGATATCGTGGCCATGATCCCAAGAGCATCGCTATGAAGTGTCACGATACCGTTGCTATCACCTAGCCCAAATTGGATGTTCGGCCCGGTCCGACCTGTTCTACCTTCAATTGCTCTTGCACCCATTCTGAAGTTGCGTTGCTCTCACATAGCTCTTCTGAGATCTCCTAGAATCACCTTTTGCCGGCCCTTCAATTATCACTTGGATGACCTCTCGCCGAGGTGGAGACGGAGGTAGAGGTAGCTCTTCTCTTTCCTCCTCCCTCCGCTCCGGCTCCCGCCGAGGTTGATGATAACCACGATTGTCCCTCTTATACTCCCCCATCTTCTTCTTTTTATCAATGTACACAAATTCCCTGAGATGAACTGCCTGAATGAGCCTCTCAATTTCATCTCTCAGGTGTGTGCACCGATTTGTCGTGTGCCCATACTCATTATGGAACCTGCATAATTCCTTGCACTTCGCCTTTACAGGTGCTTCCGCATGCGCCTTTGGCCACCTCAGGTCAGGATGCCTCTCAATAGCAACAAGCACCTCACCCTGAGGTAAGTCCAATGGAGTATATTTCTCGTACCTCGGTCGTCCACCCATCACCTCAGCCCTTGGCTTTTTCTGAGATCCTTTATCCTCCCGATCTTCCTTCCTATCTCTCCTTTTCTCTCCTTCATCCCTCTTCATCTTCCTCGCCTCCTCCAGGTTAATATACCTCTCTGCCCGAGCTAATAGCTCATCAAAGGTCTTAGCCGACTCTATCACTAAAGATTTGAAAAACTCCCCATCCTTCAGGCCCTGAGCTAGGGCATTAGCCAACATCTCCGGACTAGCCGAAGGCACCTCCAACTTAGCCGCAGTAAACCTCTGTATGTAACTCCGAAGTCCTTCCCCCTCCCTCTGCTTGATGCTAAATAGAGTCAGGGGCGCCTTTTGGTACTTACGACAGCTCGTGAACTGATTAAGGAATGCCGAACTGAAGTCATCAAAATTTTTGATAGAGCCTGGAGCAAGCTGGCTAAACCATTGTTGAGCTGACTTCATCAGGGTGGTAGGAAAAATTCTACACATCACGCCATTCGTGAACCTGTGTAGCAAGGCAGCATTTTCAAAACGACAAAGATGATCCCACGGGTCAGTGGTACCATCATATTCAAAACTCAGAGCTCGGTAGGAGGATGGGAGTTCATCCATCATCACTTCATCCGAGAAGGTAGTTCCCCTCCGCACTCGGACTGAAGCCGCTCCTGGTGCTCCCGCAACCCTCTTACGAATATCCATTACTTCACGATGGAGGTCATCCATCCGTTCCGACCGATCCTGATCCTCAGTCGATGCATGGTCGGTCCTTGATGAGTGCACTTTCTCCACAGCAACATTCCGCCGACCTCTCTCACCGACCTCCAGAGGAACCCTAGGCGGAGGGACCACAGAAGGAGGGACCGCCGGTGGAGGGACCACAGGAGGAGGGACCATAGGCGAAGTTGGTGGCGGAAGCATCTCCCTCAGTCGTCTCTCCACCGTTTGCTCGACGGCCCTAGTAATGAAACCACCCAACTGTTCAAAAAACATTGGGCCCAAATCAACACTACCACCAGATATAGGTGTTTGCCCATCCACCCCTGCCCTCGGAAGCCGCTGCCCCCCACCCTCCACCAGGGGTGGCGGAGGCGGAGGCCTAGTGTTTTCTTGCATAACTTCACCCGGAGTATCTCCCAACGGCGTGCGATTCAGGTCTTCCTCCAGATTTCTCCTTACATCCTCCATAACTACCGCTCGAAGCTCACGTCTCCGCTCAATGTTTCCCACAGACGGTGCCAATTGTTTTCTCTTAAAAATACTCCTCTCCCGTCGATCAGCCTTCAGGCCGGACTTCTCTATGAAACCTGCACAAAAAGGGGGGTCGGAGGGGGGCTCCGGCGTGCCCTCTCCGATGCTTAAGTCAGAAATTTGGAAGAGAAGCAAGAGGCAAAAATATAATGTGAAAGTAGAAAGTGTGATTAGGTCAAGAATGAACCTGGACTTGGGCTTTTATACCTTAGCCCGGATTAGGGTTTCCGTAAAATCCGTGATTCTGTTACGATTTGGTACCAAAGTCATGATTAAGATAAGATCGGATCTTCCAAAACCCTAATTTACTTTTTAAAGGTTTAGGACCCGAGCTGACCTCCAACACCTCGGATCGATGTACTAATATTTAACCTTCGAAGCACCACAAAGGCACGCCCCCAGAGCCCATTAACTCCTAGAGCTGAACTGTGACAAACCAGCCCATGTGAGCATAATCCAAACTAAAGCCTCAATAGATCGACCTATTAAACAGACCCCAATAGATCACTCAAATAAATGGATCCTATCAGATCAGCCCTATTCCTCAGGTCTAAGCGAGAAACTACATAGAGCTTGGCAGATCAGCCTAATGTCTAAGACTCAACAGATCGGCCCAACGAGTTGGGCTTAGCAGGTCGGCCCAATGCTTAGGGCTTAGCAGATCAGCCTAATGTCTAAGACTCAACAAATCGGCCCAACGCGTTGGGCTAAGCAGGTCGGCCCACTGCTTAGGGCTTAGTAGATTGGGTTAATGCGTTGAGCTTATCAGATCGACCCAATTTATGCAGGTCAGCCCAGACCATATTTTACCCTTATCAGTTCTGTAGCAGTTAATTTTTCTATATCTTTAGATTCCTCAATAGCCCCAATTATGGGATCATATTTTTCTGTGTAAGTAATTAGAATTTTAGAAATAATTTTACTTTAAAATTTTTCCCATAGGCTCATAATTAGTTTACCACTTCATTTACTCTTGAATAATAGTCTTTAGGAGTTTCAGAATCTAGCATTTTTAAATTCTCAAACTTCCTTCTTAAAGTTTGAAGTCTAGTAGCGTGTAACTTTTCATTGCTTTAAAACTCCTTCTCAACTTATTCCATAGCTCTTTAGCAGTTTTTGCTCCCATAATCTTTTAAAAATATTCGTCTACCAAGCTCATCTGAAGAGCAAGGAGTGCTTGAGAATCCTTTTGATGATCCTCCTTAAATTCCTTTTTTTGTACGGCAGATAATTGTAAGTCCAGGCGGCTACGATAATCTAGAGGGGGGGTGAATAGATTATCTCCATCTTTTCGATTTCGCCCTCTTTTAACAACCGAATGCTCAAAGATAATAACAAAGGTGCGGAATGTAACCAACACACGACGATTTAAAGAGGTTCAACCCACCAGGGCCTAATCCTCTACCACCCCAAAGATATCAGGGATGGATTTCGAAAAGAAAAAGAATTTTATTAATTACCAAAATTAATACAAATTCAACTTACAACACCTTGAAGAGCACCACACTCTTCTTCAACACCACCTTTGGAGATTACCACAATCTCCTTTGAAGATTACCACAATCTTCCTTCAACGGCACCTTGTGAAGATTACCACAATCTTCAACCTTGAAGAATACCAAATTCTTCAACACCTCAATAAGAAGATTACCACAATCTTCTTCACCTATCACCTAGATCATCCAAGTGTGTTCTTACCACAAGAACACTCACAAGGATATCTTGTGTTTGAATGATAACCAAAAATCAAGATTACAACTCAATAATGAATATTACAATTTGAGTGCAAAGTGTAATCAAGAATAGCCTAGACCTCAAAGATGTGAAAGTGATAAGCTAGGCAATTTTACAACAAGAATAATAACAATGAAAGACTAAGTGTTTGCTTGAAGTGTATCTTGTTGTGTTGTATCTCAATTGTTGTTTTTGGTTGCTCCAAAACATCCTCTATTTATAGGAGATGATTGATCAAGCATAGGCTCCTCTTGGGGATTGAAAATCTACATAAAAATACAATTAAAATCAAGAATATAGCTGTTAGAAATCAATCCCACATTTTAAGGAAATATGTTTGTCAAACGGTCGAAATTTGTTTGTCAAAGATAGGGCGACCGGTCGCACAGAAATAGACGTTGGAAAAATACACAGCAAAAAAACACAGGGCGACCGGTCGACGTCTACCTCGACCGGTCGACCATCACCCCAACCGGTCCCCCTCATGGTTTTTGCAAAGATCAAGTGTTCTGTTTCAAACGCACTTGCAGTGCGGTCCGCACTGGCGGCGGTGGCCTTCGGTCGACGCCGGATGCACGGCGGTCGACCTGCTTGTTTTTTTTTTTTTTTTGCTTCCGTCTCATTTTCTGTTTCTAAAAACATCTTGTGTACGGGTTGCCCTATATATTACCGGTCGACCACGAGGTAAATATTATCCAATATTTGTCGAAAATAAAACTCAAGAAATACTCCGAAAATATAGTAAAAACATTTTAAACCGATCGGAAGTATTAGGACAACATTTAGAAACATCGTTTGAGAGTGAAAACCCAATAACGTAAAATCATTAAAAGCGTTGTCCAATTTAGACGAAAATAAACTTGAGAAAATACTAGGAAAATATTAAAACCATTTTAAATCATTTAGGAGTATTTGGACAACCTTTAAAAGCATTGTTTTGGTGATAAAATAAAATCATCAAAATTAAGATAAAAACATGTATCAAACAATCTCCCCTTTTTGATGATTACAAACCAAAACAATTTTTACACAAACTAAGAGAGCAATATAGAAATGATTTTCCGGTAAAAACATTTGACCGTTTGGAAGCAACCAAAATTTCCAAAAATATTAACGCAACCAAGTAGGGAGTAAATATTTTCAATAATAAGCACAAGCTCCCCCTATCAACAAGCACATCAAGAATAATGTAAGAGCAATAATCCATAAGCTAAAAGCTTTTAGCTTTTACGATTTGATCAAGAGCTTATAAGCTCCCCCTGTCACAAAACAACATTAAACAATAATATAAGTCCATCAAGCAACAATTGGACTGAGAACAAATCACAACTTATGGCTTTTATGAGCCATAGCTTATAGCTTTTATGACAAGCTTTTATTAGCTTCTTTGAGCTAATGAGCCAATATCCTGTTTCTCCCCCTTTGGAATCATCAAAAAGAATGTTAGGATGGTGAAAACACCATACAATAATATTGAAGCGCGCCAAAGGAACGGTTTAATAGCCGTTGAGCAATTAAGGCATAATAATTCAAGGAAAATAGGATAATTGAAACATAAAAGATCCATAAGCTTATTTGTAAGCTAAAAACATGATTTCAAAAGGATTTTAAGACATTTTGAAGCAAGAGAATCATGTAGAAGTTGAAAGTTTCATTGCGACATTTTAACAAACACCTTGTGTGTGTGAAAAATAGAAGAGGTTGTATATAACCTTTGTAAATGGTTCAAGCCAAAAAAAAAATTTCATAACATCAATCAACCTCATTTCAAAGCTCAAAAAAAATCATATGCACCATATGCAATAATTTGTTCATCAATTAAGAAGCTCAAAGTAGATTCTCAAGGGTTCAACCCAATTGAGATAAGCTAAGAATGATCAAGGCATTTCAAATGCCAACAATTAGAGCATCCAACAAGTAATAAGTCATGCTTTCAACAATACATGTATCAAATGTCCCAACATATCCAACTAAGCATAATGAACAAAGCAATAAAAAAGCACTTTTACCATCAAGTACTTCATACCAATTATCAAACAATGCTTTAGAGCATTTTTACCATCAAATACTCCATCAAAGTCATGATCATTCACAAGTCATTATCAACTTGCAATTTTAACCCTTTAAGAAAAACAAGCAAATATCATTAGTACAAATGAGTTTTACAAAAGTTCATAAAAGTACAAAGCAACTTAAATGAAAATGCTAGAAAGTAAAGGGGTGGGGTAACATCATTCCTCATCCGAGGAGAAGCAAGATCCAGGGAATTAAGTCCTTGATGAATTTCTTTAACTTGCCGATAGACTTTTGCATTTTGGAGGTCTTTTGCTCCAAAGCCTCATACCTCGTCTCATGAAAAGCCCTCATCTCATCAAATTCGGCTTGAGTATACCTCCTAGGCGGTTGAGCAAGATTACCCTCCGGATTGCTCGGTTCGCCCTCTTCCACCAATCTTGCGGCCCGCGTCATCAAAGAAGTCATTAGGATCGGAGACTCTTGACCTCTTCCTCTCGCCATTTTGGTTGGTCGGATTTCCATGTTCTTGCGCATAGTGACCATTTGGGTGATGTTATCAATGTCAAAGTCGTTTTGAAATACCTCCGAGTTACACTCAGACGAAGGTAGTCCCGATTGAATAAGAAGTTTACAAATCCAATTTCCCATAACCAACTTCTTATTACCTTAAGTAATGGACTCGATTAGACATTGGATAAGTATGGCACCAAAGTTAAGAGGTTCCTCCTAGCAATCTTATAAGTCAAAAATAATCCATATTGCTAGGCATCTTTCCCGACTTACCACAAATGCAATATGCGACAATGACCGATAAAATGCGATGCTCAAGTGTCATTGCCAACAAGGAATACTTTGGCCATACTCCCAAATACGTCTTAACTTCTTTCATCGACACCCCCAACATTTCATCATTCCAAGTCCCACAAGAGAAATAATCCCAACCACCTTCTCTAACATGTAAAAGCCGGCAAATATCATTGGGAGTCCATCTAAAATGACGACCCTTTATAAGCGAATTAACGGCAATTGGCTTTCTATCATTGTCATATTCGACCCACATATTGGCATAAAAGAGTTGGATAATATCATCATCATACAACACATAAGCATGCTCCCATAAATACATCCAACCTTGCTCCTCAAAAAATCCTCTTATAGTAGGATACTCATTTGTAAATGAACTAAAACGACACATTTTAGTCCGAGCAATAGATTTACCTCCCATCCCCGAATCCTCATAGTACCATTCCGCATACTTATTGATGAAATTAAGAGCATTGCGAGAATTTGGAGCTTGAGTAACAAGAGATTTTTTACCTTTCGCCCAACGGCAATTTTCGAGCGAAATAGTTCCGCATGGCTCGGTAATTTGGGCCCGAGAGAGAATGGGATTTTGAACATCATCACCTTCTTGAGCCACGTTTCTTTGAGCGGCTCGAATATCCCTTTGTTCGGCCGTCTCGCCGATTTCTCAAGTACCCTCTCCGCCCTTTCTTCTCTTAGAAGTGGGATTTTGATCGGTGGAATTTCTTGGAGGAGCCATATATGTAAGATTCTTGTGAAAATAAGAAGATTAGCAACAGAGGAATCGTGAAAAATAATGAAGAATTGAAGATTTTGTAGAAAAGGGGAAAAATTGTTTGCTATAGGGTTTGGGGGATTTTTGTTGCTTTTACGAAAGTGAAGAACAGATCGTTTTAAGCTTGAAAAATAACCCTGGGCGACCGGTCGAGGTGGGGTGCGGCCGAGGTCGAGTGTGCGGCGGCCGTCGCCCGCTGTGACGCCCCAGGTGATTTTTCTTTCTCCCCAGTTTTCCAAAATTCGATTTTTCACCCCAACAGTTTTAAAACTTTGCAAAAATATAAGGTTGGACTATATCCAACAAATATGGGTTTCGAAAGAACATATAACCGATAAAATCGAGACTAAACAAGTAGTGCCTTAAAAAGAAAAAATTTGCAAGATCAATTAGGGGCACTTAAGGGGTCAAAATGAAATATCTTGAAAGATATGTGCATAAGCATAAAATCGAGTTTAAAAAAAAAATACGAGTAGACATACCTCGATGGTTTAAGAAACTTGAAGACGTAATAGCCAATGAGTATGAAGTATGTATTCTACACAATTCTTAGACAACATATGCATAGAAAATACAAGTGTAGGCAAGTAATATGAGATATCAAAAGAGCTTATGCTATAAGATTTCATAAGAGATAATAAGCCACATAAGTCTAATAAAATGCTCAAGGGTTTTAGAAAATCATGCAAGGTCTCTTTTTTTTTTTTTTTTTTTTTAAAAAAATTTAAACTCATAAATATATAAGAGACCTATATTAAAAATAAATACTTGAAGATTCATTTTGCAATTAAGACACAATTAAGAGTATGCATAGATTTAAAAATAAAATGCATATACAAATGGGGAGATACGGTTTACCAATTACGCCGTTTCCATGGGTTGTGTCTTTCCCATTGTTGATGATATCTTCCCATTGAGAAGTCACTTTGTTGATGATGACTTCTCCATTTCCAAGTTTGGTTACCTTCCCATGGTTGATGGTTTCTTCTTCTTTGAAAATCATCTTGTTGATGATGTCTTTGCCATTTCCAAGGATTGTGTTCTACCCATTTTTGATTATACGCTCTTCTTGGAAATTGGCTTTGTTGAGAGTAGTTTCTCCTTCTTTGATCAAATGAAACGTTCATTTGATGTTTTCTTGGTGGCATGAATTTTCTCCGATTTTTGCTTTGCGGGTACCTAATAGCACATTGTTTTGTGGTACCCTCATGTGTTTGGGTCCTTTAAGATTAGCTTTGAGACTTTTAGGTCTCCAACAATATTTAGAGCTATTTCTAGCCCGACAAGAATTAGCCGTATGACCCTTTTTGCCACAATAAAAACAAGTAATAATTCTAGGAGCATAATGACCAATATGCATAGTGACTTGATCCTTTTTCATATGATTAACAACATTAGGCTTATGATCAAGTCCTTTATCACAATTATGAATATCAACAATATTGGACATTTTATTGGTACTCAAGTTGGATTTTAATAAATCCTTTTTCATGCAATCAATATTCTCAACAAGAGTACTATTTTCTTTTTCAAGGTTTCTAACCTTGTCAAGTGTGGTGGTGTGAGCACATGATAGTGATTCATAAGAAGTAAATAAACTATCCTTATCATTTTTCAAAATATTGAATTCCTTTTTCAAATTTTTGTATCTAACAAGTAAGCTTTGGAATTCATTTTGAAGTTCATCATAATCATTTTGTAAATCACTATAATCATTTTGAATGACAATATCATAGGAAGTAGAGGGTTTAAGACATACCTCATTTTCTTCTTTGATGCCCATAAAACAATATTCAACTTCTTCATAATTGGAAGTTGTAAGAGGCTTATTCCTTAGATTTGAGCTTGTATGACCTTGAGAAGTAGATGCTTTTGTTTGACTCCTTTCATTTGCAAATACTCCATAGATGGCTTCTAATTTTTGCCATACTTCATGTGCCGACTTTATTCCTACAATATGTTCATATTCTAAATTAGTAAATGAACAATACAAAATATTTAAAGCCTTACCGTTTAAGGATATGATTTTCTTTTCTTCATCATTGAGCTTTTTGAAGCCTTTTGAGGTGTATGGTGTATCTTTCGTCGGAATGGATTCTCCATTAATGACGGTGTTCCAAATGTCGAACCCGCAACCTTGTAGATAGCATTCCATTCTTTCTTTCCAAAAATTAAAATTCTTGGAATCAAATAGTGGTGGCTTGGTGGTGGAGGTCTTGGGATAGATGAGCTTCGTTCAGTAGTCGTCGATCGTTTCTCTTCACTCGCGATGTGAAACGAGCTTGCCAAAGAGTTTGGCTCGATACCACTTGTAAGTCCGGTGCTACGATAATCTAGAGGGGTGAATAGATTATCTCCATCTTTTCGATTTCGCCCTCTTTTAACAACCGAATGCTCAAAGATAATAACAAAGGTGCGGAATGTAACCAACACACGACGATTTAAAGAGGTTCAACCCACCTAGGGCCTAATCTCTACCACCCCAAAGTATATCAGGGATGGATTTGAAAAGAAAAAGAATTTTATTAATTACCAAAATTAATACAAATTCAACTTACAACACCTTGAAGAGCACCACACTCTTCTTCAACACCACCTTTGGAGATTACCACAATCTCTCCCTTTGAAGATTACCACAATCTTCCTTCAACGGCACCTTGTGAAGATTACCACAATCTTCAACCTTGAAGAATACCAAATTCTTCAACACCTCAATAAGAAGATTACCACAATCTTCTTCACCTATCACCTAGATCATCCAGTGTGTTCTTACCACAAGAACACTCACAAGGATATCTTGTGTTTGAATGATAACCAAAAATCAAGATTACAACTCAATAATGAATATTACAATTTGAGTGCAAAGTGTAATCAAGAATAGCCTAGACCTCAAAGATGTGAAAGTGATAAGCTAGGCAATTTTACAACAAGAATAATAACAATGAAAGACTAAGTGTTTGCTTGAAGTGTATCTTGTTGTGTTGTATCTCAATTGTTGTTTTTGGTTGCTCCAAAACATCCTCTATTTATAGGAGATGATTGATCAAGCATAGGCTCCTCTTGGGAATTGAAAATCTACATAAAAATACAATTAAAATCAAGAATATAGCTGTTAGAAATCAATCCCACATTTTAAGGAAATATGTTTTTTTGTCAAACGGTCGAAATTTTTGTCAAAAGATAGGGCGGACGGTCGCATGAGAAATAGACGTTGGAAAAATACACAGCAAAAAAACACAGGCGACCGGTCGACGCGTCTACCTCGACGGTCGACCATCACCCCAACCGGTCCCCTCATGGTTTTTGCAAAGATCAAGTGTTTTTGTTTCAACGCACTTGCAGTGCAGTCGCCGCACAGCGGCGGCCGGTCGGCCGACCGTCGGCCGACGCCAGATGACGGTCGACCTGCTTTTTTTTTTTTTTTTGCTTCCGTCTCATTTTTTGTTTCTAAAAACATCTTTGCGGGTTGCCCTATAGGGCGACCAGGTCGACCACGAGGTAAATATTATCCAATATTTGTCGAAAATAAAACTCAAGAAATACTCGAAAATATAGTAAAAACATTTTAAACCGATCGGAAGTATTAGGACAACATTTAGAAACATCGTTTGAGAGTGAAAACCCAATAACGTAAAATCATTAAAAGCGTTGTCCAATTTAGACGAAAATAAACTTGAGAAAATACTCCGGAAAATATTAAAACCATTTTAAATCATTTAGGAGTATTTGGACAACCTTTAAAAGCATTGTTTTGGTGATAAAATAAAATCATCAAAATTAAGATAAAAACATGTATCAAACAATAATGTGGAAACATCGTCTGGAAAAGTATATCCATTATTAACGATATCTCACAAATCTTGAGCACAAAAGTATGTCTTCATTTTAATAGACCAGAGTTGTAGTTTTTACCACGAAAGACTGGAATTGGATCGAATAGATGAGCGAAATGTGTCAGCCATGGTAATGTCCGATAATCGAACGAAGCTCTGATGTCACTGATGAAAATAGTTTTAGGATATGATAGATATTTGTTTTATAGTAAGGTTGGAAATGGAGTCTTTTTTTTAGTATGTAATGTAAGTGAATGAGATAGATTTGTTTATAGAGAATGGAAGAAATAAGGCAAAGAGAGGTTTGAACCTTGAAGTAGTAGTTTTATTTCTTGTCTTTGATTTTGCTTACTACACAAGAATGCGTCCACATCTATTTATAACGTCTAAGGAGGCTTCTAGTACTTGTTCTAGATTTTTCTAGTTTCATTTTGTAATTCCAATGTTTCTAGATTTTTTCTTCCCTAATCTAGATTTTATAATGTTTGTTCTAGATTTTTCCTTTTACTACTACAATTTTCATATGCTAGAATACACCAATTTCTAATAAAAACACAAACATTACTTCTAAAACAATCGCACATAACCAAACATAGCTTTTGATATTTAAATTAGCCAAGACTATAATTTATTTTTTAGTTTTTTTGATAAGGAAAGAATTATCCAAGATCATAAGAAGGATTGGCAGCAGCCTAGGATCCGCTAGTCATGGAAGTAGCTAGCTTAGGACCGACCGCACTCGATCTCGGAGTGACCCTGTTAAATTTGAGTTCGATCGCACTGAAAATTCAGCCAAAGATCTAGTTCATATAAAAAAATGAGTTAAAATTTAAAAAATCAATAAATCTTACTATTTTGGCCCAAAATATTAAGAATTACTTGGTCCAATTAAGGTATATGAGTGGATAAATGATTGTCGTATTTATTATATACAGAAATATGTGTTCCAAACTTGATAATGAATAGTTTTTCAGAAGTATTTTTCGAATGAAATTTTGTATCTAAAAGTCTATTCCATAATAATAATTGTCTGATGGTTAATATTTTTGGATAAATCACTTATCCAAAAAGTTCATTATAGAACAACCATAATTGGAGATTATGAAACACACAAAGAATTATTGCAAAGTACGGCTTTTATATTTGCCTTTTTTTTCTATTTTTTTTTAAATATCGGCCCGACATTCGTCCTGCCAAAACGAAAGAATTTCTGACCGCACTGACCGGAAATTCTGGCTACGCCCATGCCGCTAGTCCTTACAATGTTGTCACATCACTTTCTAGTCATAGTGCAAACCAACTCAATTCATGGAAAAGCAACAAGGCAGCTGTCACTATTCAGCTTTTTAGATGAACGACTCACCCTTTTAGGTAATATTGAAATAGACTTGTATTCATTGAATATTGGATTTGATTGATGTCTAATCCAAATTAATATTCAATTTGCTTCATATTCAAGCACTTGGGCAAATTTAAATGAGACCTAAGGTCAACTCTAACCCAACTTTAAATACCACACTATAAAACCAAATATGCAAAAAAATATTTCCAACCCAACTCTAAACAGTACACCAAATTTGGTGTAGTGAATAGTATTACACCAAATTTGGTGTAACACTATTCATTTACACCAAATTTGGTGTAATACAATATCCCCATTTGCCCTCCAATTCTTTTCTATTTCAAATTTTATATTCCAATTGTATCCTAATTTTATGTATAATTAATTTATATAATATAGTTCTAATAATTAATTAATATTTTCTATAAATAATAATAATTAACAAACAATTATAATTTAAACTAAAGAGATGCTAATATTGATTGTAATATTTATTTTTTAATATAATTAATTAATTTAATATTAATTAAATATATGTTTTTTTTTTGAAAATATGTTTTTAGTTAATTACATTAATAGTAATAAACTATAAGTAAATAGAATAATTGTATAAATACATAAATTTGCTTACTATAAAATGAAAAAGAAAGAATAAAATATTTATTTAGTGTGAGTTTTGGTGTAATAGGTTGGAGATGGTTTTGAGAAATTACACTAAAACACCAAAATTGGTGTAGCTTTTACACCAAATTTGGTATTATGGGTTGGAGATGGTCTAAGCGCACGAACTCTAGCTTCGGTGGAAAGGAGTGCAATAAGTAGCACCTTTTCCACTTATGGACACTGGGACTGGTATCCATTACTCCTTCTGGTTGGCTCGAGTGTCCTAGACTAAAAGACTGTTGCTGGCGAGATGACTTTCCTGCTTGACTTTGTCGGCTTTGGTGGGGTGGTAGGTTTTTGTTTAGTTTAGGTGCACGATTTTTATTCCACTCCAGTGACCTTCGCCGAACATCTATGGCACTTCTTTCCACCGAAGCTAGATCATCCGTGCGCTTAGGGCCTCACTCGAATTACAAGGATGGCCAAGTTCTCTATGCATTTACATCTTTATTCAAAGAGAAAACATTAAGAGCAATACATTTTATAAACGAAGCAATTGATGAGGTTGAGGAGTGCAGATGAGAAAGATCTAGTAATTAGTTGAATAGTTGATAGAGTCCCTCTGTAAGAGTAAAAGAAGTAATTAGTTGAATAGTTGATAGAGTCCCTCTGTAAGAGTAAAAGAAGGAATAGAAGTGGAACTAATTTTGGACATATGTAGAGTAGAACCATTATATACAACAAACATTTGAAATTAATTGTCTAACTCTTGGTTAGTTATAATAACTGTAGTTAATGCTTAACTAGCTGGGTTGGATTGTTAGCTAAATGAATGATCTTGAATTAATCATGATAAATGATGGAGTAGATGTTGTTGTTTTGCAATAAAAATTTAAAGATTCATTTTATGTGGGCAGAAGTATAAGCTGAATGGTTTGAAGAAAAATGATGCCCATAAGTGGTTAATAAAACCATTAAAAAATTAATAAATGATATTGTTATTTTATTGTTCAAGAACGAAATAAAAAATAATCAGTTATCATTTCACTAAATATACACAAGCAAACACAATATCTGATAGATAATAAATATTTCAACCATATCCTACTATATATGATCTATCATGCACAATCACATCACTTGAAGCTATTTTCACACATCACTTGAAGCTAACAGAGAAAAAAATATTAATGTTCCACAATTAATTTTAAATAGTAGAAAATAATATTGTTTGGGTGGTTTACTGTTTACAAGAAAATGGCTAAAAAGTATTTGGGGAAAACTGGACAAGATTTTAAGTACTACAAGAAAAATACAAATAGACATCACCCAAAAGACATCACTGTTGTATTTATTCCGTTGTCTAATTTTGTTAACATCGTTTCGATACAACACCGATGTCTATAATTGTAGTTTTCCGCCAATAGACATCGGTTTTATTTCACCGACGTCTATCGTTCCCGGTACCGATGTCTATTTCAGTATTAACAACAGTCTTTAGACAACGCTCTTTTGTAAACGATGTTGATTGGTGGAAAAATGTATTTACTAAAAAAACTGAACCACGTTTTCTCCTACTCTAACACGTTTTCCTCAATATATTTTCTTTTAAGTTTTTTTTGCCTAATTTCTCTCTTAACATGATATTACACAATTCTTTTTTTTTTTTTTTGAGGGGGATATTACACATTTCTTAATAACATATAAGTATGTTTTATTCGAATAATACGATATTTCTTTCTAATTAACCCAAGATCAATTAAACGGTTTTTCTCTTGTTCTCTCCACTTTCGACCGAGCGAAGTGTTCATCGCTCTGTGAATCTCAGGCCGCCCCTCCCCCCTTTCAACAAAAGCCAAGGCCACCAGCCGCTGGTAAACCCTAGCCCCCACTTTGTTTATCTAATTGGTTTTCAATCTGAAGATATTTAGCTTGTTGCTCGTTGTTAATCAAGGGTTCGAAATTGATTTTATCTGATTTTGTGCTCTGGATTTCATTTAGTTCACAAGTTCGAATTTGTTTAATTTGTCTATTTGCTTAATTATGCCTAACTAGTTTCTTCTTTGCATTTTTTTTTTGTGGATTTATTAAAGGATGTATTGTTGTTTGTGGAATGAAAATAATCAAATTGTGGAAGAGAAAACAATGAAAATTACGTATGAGTTGAATTTGTGATAAAATTTTCTCAAAGGTTCGTTGTTTAACATCATCTTCATTTCAGTTCTCTTTCAAGCAGCAATCGTATGGTCTCCTGTAATGGTTTACTGTATTTTTTTAATCTTATTTTTTTACCATCTTTTCATCTTTCTGTTATTATTTCTGAATTTTACTGTGGATTCCTTCTCCTAGTTTTTCATTTTAATTTTTTCCGGGGATATTATTAAATACATAAGCTTGATATCCTGCAGTTATGCCTTCAATTGTTTATGTTTGCTGGGGCTTAAGAATTCATTAAAGAAAAGAGTGACCCATTTTCCATTCATAATGTTAGCAGCAAATTCTAAGTTGATAATAAACTCATGTTTGTCTTCTTGGTGGAAGATTTGTGGTTGAGCTATTTTTATTATTGGCATGAAATTTGATTATTACCTTGCAGTAGATTGTAGTAATAAACTTATGTATGTTAATGTGCATAACCCACTCTGTGAATCCATTATCCATTTTTTCCATTTGAAATTCATTGGGTCGTAAAAAAGCAGAGCCCTTGATGTTTTAACTAAGTACTTTGAGGATTTTTTATTGGAGTGGCTGAGGTCCTATTCTCTGTGTTTTCATCGTATATTAAAGGATTTCACTAGTTTAATTTTCGCCGACGAGAAGCCTACTATGAGTTGATTGGTGAGCTTTTTGTTATGTCTGTGAAATGATATCCAATTAAGATTTCTCTGAAAGAGTAAACAAAAAGAATAATGTTTGTTACAGGTATTTGGGTTTAAGACTTTTTACTTAGAAAATGACCGTGATCAAAGAATCGGGTTTTCTGATTTCCTGCAAAATCATTCAGATGTATTTTCCTGCATTGACCCTGCTAATCTAATCTATATAGTGAATAAAATAATTTTATTTGCAATACCTTTTCAGAAACCAAATGCCACCTAGGCTTGTATACAATCTGAAATTTGATGATTTTGGTTGTGATACACCTATTAAATTGATACAACAATCTTCCCTAATCTCTAGTACAAGTTCTAATAGATGAAAATACTAGGCAATAATAATTGGAGATGTTCTCAAAAGTTCATCTGGGGCAGGTTCTGAGTCTTGAATGGTCATCTGGAATGGTAGTAGGGAAATGCATAGGTCGTCTGAACCTCACTCTTAATGGATCTTTTGCTGATATGATTTTAATACCCTCTGCTGGTACAACTAGAACTGATACAAATGCTTCTCTGTTTGTATTGTTGAACCCTGGTCATATGCATATTTATGATAGAAGCAGCCTGTATTCCTTAGACTTGCAGCCCGAAAATGAACTACCTCTCTCTTCTGTAAAACTCCCTGCCTCCATACCAACTATTGATCCTTTGATGACAATGGCTGAACTTTTTCATATATATGGAAGTTTGGAGGCCATAGGATCCAAGGTAATATAGTTTCTGTGATACAGGTGCTCTTTATGTCTTAGACTATTTTAATAGTTCTTCCATTCTCCTGATTCTTAACTGATGAGTTGTGTATCTATGTCTAATCAGATAGCTGCAATGAGTTCAACATTGATATTGCCTAAAATGGCCCTTAACTGGGGGTATAAGTAACCATGTATCTTTTGGCGAAGAAACCAAGGTCCACAGACTGTATGTAGCAGGCTATCAGGATGGATCAGTTCAAGTATGGGATGCTATCCAGTTCGAGTATGGTGAAGAAAATCAGTGACAATACTTGATTTATGCCTCTCCGCGTTGAGATTAGCAGTTGGCAGTGAACGTGGTCTGATTAGAAAAGTTTTTTATATATTCAGAATGTTAGAAATGAAACATGCTTCAACCGATCTACTTATCATTGTCTTGGTTTGATCTCATGCAGATCCAACTTTACAAACTTCGTAGCAGCAGCGAAACCAACTTTCATTTTGTTACAGAAACCAAAATCGAAGGTGATTTAAATTGTCTATCGCACTTTCATCTGAAGCCCTTCCATAATATTTATGTTATCAGTTGGATACAAGTTGAGACCACATTTTTATGGCCCACAGGCTGCTATGTATAAATATTGTGGTAGCAATGGATGACTTTATATGAGCCATCATGGGGTCATGACTAATATTTCATTAAGCAAGAGTGATCTCAAGTATCAACTGCTCTTTTTCTTTGACATTATCCACTTTCTTAGGAATTACAAGTAATGGGAGTATATTGTGTTACTTAAGTTCAAAGTTCGACGAATATTAAAAATCTAAATAAGGTATTGGTCCAACAAATTAATTTATATAAATTCATAAAAGATTAAAATTCTTAAGTCCTAGATATTGAAAAATGTTTTTTGTTTTGACATGTTAATATCCGTTAAACTTTTTAGAGAGTGAATTCATGAGTTCTAAGGTTGGTATTATTATTGGACAACTTGAATTGGATGATAGGAAGTATGCTAAAAGAGCTTCAAAAAAAAAGTATTTGGAAAAAAGGTAATAATTTCACCAAAATCCTTAAGGCACCATAATGTGGCCATTATGTCTTCCTAATTCAATATTAATCATCATTTTTTGCAGTTCGCATTTCTGTTCAAGTCCAAGGACCTAGCTGTACAGCTGTATGCGATCTTCTCAAATCAGGAGTCGAGGCACTGAAATTCACAAACCGCTCCAAACTTCTAGTTGGATATGAATGTTCTCGAGTGAGTAATATCTTTTTGGTTTCACATAACTTGATGCATAAATTACAGACCACCTTGAGGGCAGTCCTAATTATGCTAATCAACTTAGCCCTGACTGCCCTGTAAATGTTTTACTTACTGCTTTTTTGGGTTTTACTTAGCCTTGCAGCTATCTTTCTCATTTCTCTAAATGACAATTTATAACAACTTATAAAATCAAGTTTTAAGAATGTTTTATTCAATTCAATTGCAGTATTTTGTTCTAGTCTTTACCAAGGCAATCTAAATCCCGTTTTCTATACAGAGGGCTTAATCACAAAGAAGCAAAACGTGAGATAATGACTATTTTTATATCATATGAATAGTTATTTGTTATAAATTCAAACAAGCTATTACGTCACCAAGAACGTTCAAATGAGCAGACAAGTAACAGAAGGCGGCTTGTAAGATCTGTTTAGTCAATAATACTTGCTGTTAAATGCCAATTTTGTTGATCCTTCTCTTCTCCTTCCTTTTTTATTTGTTTTAAAATATCTCCCGTTTAATTCTCACAGTTATATATAGCTTTGCAAAGATTAAGGTCTGCTCAACAACAACAATGGAGATGCCCATACCTTCCCATACCTTAGATTTTGATTTCAGAAGCGCTGTCCTCTTTTTTTTTTTATTTTCCTGCTTGTAGATTTCACATTTGTTACTAAATATTACATGGCGGGGTTGGAGGATGTTTTTGTGTCTGTACCAGCGGGGTCGAAGGATGTTTCAGGATGTGTCTGTTCTATTTCCACTAGCACTCGTTGGATTTTGTTTAAAAACTTTACTAGTAAGGATTTGCAATGTAAGTTTAAAAATTGGGAACTGTGATGATGTTGCAACATTAAGGCCTTTAAGTACTCGTCTGTATAGCCACATTTTGGCCTTTACGTATACTCGTTGTGCACATTTTGAGTGGATGGCTTAATGCATGTTATATTTGTTAATTTCGATTGTAATTAATTGTTGGTTGATTTAGAAGGGTGAGTATACTATTGTCGTTAATTAGAGGGGTGAAAAAACAAAATATTGATGGGCAAAACGAAATCAGTTTAAAAAACAAACATCGGTTATGCAGTGGTGTGTTAAAAGTAACGACAACGATTATTCTGATATAGACATCGGTTTTGAAATTGATGTCATTTCGTAACTAACTAAACCAAAACAACAACACTTGTAAGCCGTTGTGTTTTTAAAAATCAACATCGGTGTTTAACCGATGTTAAAAAATGATGTTGTACGAAACGACGTCGGTCAAACACCGTTGTTAAATAGCCTGCACATTAACAACAGGGGCTTTAACATCGCTTATATTTCTTGATACACATCGTTTAGTCACCGGTGTTGTTTCACTTATTGACATCGGTGGAAAACCGATGTTGAAAACCCCCCTTTAACGTAGGGGTTGCAACATCGATTTTTTTCTTCATTAGACATCGGTTCTATTCGCATTTAACCGATGTCTATTCGCATTTTTCTTGTAGTGGTGAGGCCAGTATTGGATACTGTCGTCGTAAGACGAAATCATGTCATATACAAAATGCTTACGATTCCTGCGATCGTCCCTAAGATACAACGACTTTACTGTTTCCACTTAGCAGCACTTGCAAAAGTCGATACTACAGCGAACTTAAAGTGTATAAGGCTTTCAAGCTTTTGAAAGGAATGATTTCAATATGTTATAATGCAATGACTCGATTTTAGGCTTATAATTTAGTGTCACATTTCATCTGCAGGGGCCTTGTATTTATAGACATCACGGTGTCTGATGGAAAGGATATGTCTTTTGGATCGAAAAGACATGTCTACAGCCAAAAAATTCACCTGGTTGCTCGAACAGGTGCATCAGTTCAAAGGTGCGTGTCCGTGCACACTGCGCGAGCGGTAATTTTCGCTCACTGGCCGCGGTGTGCGCGCGCGCACGCTGGCCTCGCGGCGCGTGGTGCGCGGAGTTGGAATTAATTAATTAAAAAATAATTAATTAATATTTTAAAAAGGTTTTAAATAAATTTGGTCCAAAAAGTATAAGAGCCTTGAAGCCTTTGCCCAAGTCCACGGCCCGGACCCGACCCGGGCCGAGCCAGTCGGGGGGCGGCGGCGGCGGCGCGCGCGCGCATTGTTTTGAACCAAACCCACAAGCATGTAGTCCTTACCCCTTTAAAAACTTTGGTGCCCCAAGGGCCCAAACCCAATTTTCCAACTTGGAATTTATAAAAAGAGCATACTTTGGCTTTTTCTCCTATGTGGGATGGAGCTTTTCTCCTTCCCCACAATTTTCATTTTCCATATCAATTTCTAGTTTTAAGTGGCTAACTTGTAGCATTAATTTCTCATTCACCCGAAATTGGTTTTGAGAAATTCCAAATGGCAATCTCATCTACTCACTTAGTAGAATTTTAACATATAATTTAATTCCATTTTTTCACCAATAGAAACCACTTAAATATTTGGTCATAATTGGGTCAACACCCAATTTCTCAACCAAAATTCCAACAATCCCCTACATGAATGAAATTAATGCATGCGTGTATGCAAATTCGCTTGAAAGTCTCGGCGAACTGTTATTGTATCTGGATAGGTAGCTTGTGGCTTTGAACATTCCTTAGTAAAATACTATCGGATTTACTAGCTGCTTAGTGACGCGATGTCTTGAACTACTCAGCCATTTGTGTAAACCAAGACAACAATACTTACACAATAACAATTCTAACACTTATTGTTCTCACGTTGTGTCCATTTTGGCCCTGGACCATATCTTAGATTCACAAGTATTTTTTTGAAGCGGCCATTACTTCTCACTTATATAGGTGATCTCCTATTGAAGTGTAATCTCTCCATACTCCACCTTTCGGTATAGGAATCAATAAAAGTCTTAAACTTAACCTCACCACATTCAGCAGGTTTCTATTTCACTTAGAAATTCCGGGAATGAGCTAACACATTTTCCAAGTAGTTGAACATTCATAACTTAGTTGTCCCATTGAACCAAGATCTTAGGATCTCCAATTCACAAGATTGGGTTACTGCTGTGAACATTCTTTATTTTATGAATTTTAAACCCATTCTCCTTAACAATTTATACAACTGATCTTGATTTATATCTTTTGTAAGCGGATCCGCAAGGTTTTCCTTTGACTTCACGTAGTCAACCGAAATAACCTCATTCGAAATCAACTGTCTAATGGTATTGTGTCTTCGACGAATATGTCTAGACTTACCTCTTTTCTTTGCAAGAAAAGACACCTTTAAGTACATTATTTCTTGATTTAATGATCGTACCATCATTTATATCATGAATGCTGAATTTATTTCCTTGGGTGCTTCTACTTTAACCAAAGCACCTCTACACTTCAAGGTATTATCCTTTATGTGGGTTGCTAAAGTAAAGCTTCCCTTTCCAACTTCTGGTATCCTTGTTCAACACAAGATTATCCAGAACTTTTATAGCTCTCCGCCACTTTTATTTTATTTGTTAGAATTTTGTCCCAATAATCCAGTTAGAATCTCGTTCTAAGAGGTTTCAGACATTAGTTCCAACAACTCCATTAAAACCTTTTACAGGATGTGTATCTATGTTGTTATCACATCTTCAGTAACACTTCGGATTTAACTTGTTACTGTGTCTGCCTCTAGTGTAATAACACTTTGGGTAACACTTCATGCAATTGTGGTTTTAGTGTTACAACACTTTTGGCAACACCTTTTGTTACATTTAAAAATACATCAGAAGCTCCCCTTGTGTTCCATAAAGTGTGGTCACACCCTCACAATTGTCGATTTCCAATTGGAATCGCGGTTGTTTTCCTCAATCCGAAGTCGAACTATCAAATCCTTAAGCCCTATTTCTTTCTTCTTGTGCTTGAGGTAGTTCTTAAAATCTTTCCAAGATGGCGGTAATTTCTCGATAATCATAGCCACTTGGAACGACTCCTCAGAATCATCCTTCAGACAACAAGTCATTAAGTATGATCTAAATTTCTTGCACTTGGCTGATCACCATTTTGGTGTCAACCATCTTGTAATCCAGTAATTTGCCGACAACAAATTTCTTTGTGTCGGCATCTTCTGTTTTATACTTTTTCACCAAAGAGTCCCACAACTCTTTGGACGTTTTGAATGAACTGTAGACGTTGTAGAGGGTGTCTACCAGCCCGTTCCAACATTGTTCCAACAGAGAAAATCGTTGTTATGCCAAGCATCCACACTGATTCTCCTTTGGTTGTTGGATTCTTCATCGCCAACTGTAGGGGGTCCTCCTTCAAGAAACGGGACAGACCCAATGTAGTGAGATAGAAAAGCATTTTTTGTTGCCATAGTTTGAAGTCAACACCGGAGAACTTCGCCGGTTTTTTGCTGTAAGCATGAGCAGCAACCATCGGAGTGAATGAAATGGATGCCATCATCTTGGAAACACCAGAAATATTTCGTCGTCCAATTGTTGTTTGGGTGGTTTACTGTTTACAAAAAAATAGCTAAAAAGTGTTTAGAGAAAACTGGACAAGATTTTAAGTCGAGGCCAGTATTGGATACTGTCTTCGCAAGATGAAATCGCCTCATATACAAAGTGCTTACGGTTCCGGTGATCGACCTAAGATACAACGACTTTACTGTTTCGACTTAGCAGTAGTTGCAAAAGTCGAAACTACAGCGAACTTAAAGTGTATAAGGCTTTCAAGCTTTTGAAGGAAATGATTTCAATGTGTTGTAATGCAATGACTCGATTTTAGACTTATAATTTTGTGTCACATTTCATCTGCAGGGGCCTTGTATTTATAGGCATCAAGGTGTCTGATAGAAAGTATATGTCTTTTGGATCGAAAAGACATGTCTACAATCAAAAAAACACCTAGTTGCTCGAACAGGTACATCAGTTCACACATGCGCGTCCGCGTACACCTACGCACGTGATAATTCTCGCTCATTGTCCACGGTGCGCGATGCCCACTGGTGCGCGCTCGCACACCACCCACCTAGTTGGAATTAATTAATAAAAAAAAGGTTTTAAATAAATTTGGTCCAAAAAGTATAAAGGCTTTGAAGCACAAGCCCACGCACAGTCCACGACCGGACTCGGGCAGGCCGGCCGAGTGAGCCGGGCGGTCGGTCGGTGGCGGCGGGCGGACGCTGACGCGCGTGTGTGTGTTTTGAACCAAACTCATAAGCATGTAAGTCCTCACCCCTTTAAAAACTTTGGTGCCCAAGGGCCCAAATCCAATTGTCTAATTTATAAATAGAGCATACTTTGGCTTTTCCTCCTATGTGAGATGGAGTTTTTCTCTTTTCCCACATTTTCCATTTTTCATACCAATTTCTAGTTTTAAGTGGCTAACTTCTAGCATTAATTTCTCATTCACCCGGAATTGGTTTTGGGAAATTCTAAATGCAATCTCATCTACTCACTTAGTAGATTTTAATATATAATTTTATTTTATTTTCAACCAATGGAAACCACTTAAATATTTGGTCAAAATTGGGTCAACATTCAATTTCTCAACCAAAATTTCAACAAATAATAACATAAATTGATCAAAAACAAAATAGCAAAAACAAGTTGATTTTGAAAGCTAGGGTTTCGAAATTTCTCTCTCTAAAAATATGCTCTCTTCTCTCTCTTACTCCCGACTTGCCATCGACTTTTGATATTGAGGATTGGTTTTTCGCCCGGCTTTTCCAGCCTTTTACATGACAACAATCTCTTCCCGGAAATTTCTTCAACTCGTTCACATGGTACTTTGACTTCTATGGAAGGGGGCGTCTCCCTTGTGTTTCCATCGCCCAAGGAGTTGCAGCCCTCTCCGTTGGTGGTTAACATGACCATGGTCCCTCCAAAAGTTATTACAACTTCTCCACAAGTGGTCCCCTCCCCAGCGACCTCCCTCTTAATGTCTTCCCTTCCCATGATGGTCCACTCCTCAACGACCACCATGGGGAATGCGTCAAGATTCCAACTTTTGTGGTGGGGCATTTTGTTCGCGTTTTAGTCAAACTTGGTTTATATAATCCTCTTCTGGATATGGTGGAATGGGTGGGACACTGTTATTTTGTTTCACTTAGTTATGAAAATTTGGTGGAATTTTGTGTCAACAGTCGCATAGTTGGGCACCATATCAAAAACTATCGTCAGGTCAAATCTAAAGAGGTACAATAGAAGGATAACGTTGGGCGCAAGGGAAAAATTCCAGTTCGTGGATGTTCCGGCTACTAAGGGGAAGAAGGTTGAATCTGAAACTTGGGTGCAAGTAATGAGACGACAAGGTTGTGTTTTGGAGAGTGAACCTTCTTCTTCACGAGTTCATACTAAGAATTATTTTGATGTTCTGGGTGGTGATTCGGATGATGTGGCATGTGATAATACGAATTTGGAGCACAAATCTGATAATGAGAATCAGATTATGGCTTCGAAAGATAATACTTGCAACACATACAGAGCCATGGTTCCTTATCAACCGCAACAATTGGTGATTGCAACAATATGGATGAACAGGGACAGACTAATTTGCAACATGCAATGGAAAGGGTTTCTAATAGCCTACCTCTTAATGATTATGTCCTTAGCTCTATTGATCCTCCTGAGAGGTTCAAGGCTATGGCCGCTGCTGCCCGGAAACGTTGGTTATATATGGTAGATGAAAAAGATCAATTTCATACAGACAAATTGGAAGCTTTAAAGAATAAGTTTGGCGACTATTCAACTACTCTGATTGTCTTTCACTCAGGTGATTCTTCAAAAGCTATGAAGACTCTGACAATTGTGGCTCGAGGATCCTGGGCCGACATTCCACATGATACATCAGACCATTATGATGATACTCAAGCACGTGCAAAAAGAACACTTGCCGATGTCATTCGAAAATCCTCTAGAAATAGACGTCCATTGTTTAGATTGCGATTTTAAGTTATTTTTCTTGTTTCTTTTATGGGGTACTCTTTTTCCTATCAAAGGTTTGTCCCACTGAGTTATACTTTGATAGGTTTTAAGGAGACCCCTATTTTAAAGCTAGCTGCTTGGATTGTAAGCAGTGCACTATATTTTTCTTTTTAATAATATTTCGCATTTATTCAAAAAAAAAATAGCGAAAACAAGTTTTGTTTATGACCTTTTCATTTTCTTTTTTCGATTATGCCTACCTCTTGTGGCAATGTACAACAACAATTGAAACTTTCTCTAAGCCTCCACATCAGTTCTTAAAGTGACTTGAGTTTAAATATTATGAGCGATGAGATAATATGGCTCAACAATAGAGAATCGTAAAAATAAAAATAAGAATAACTATATGAGGCTCAATAGGTAATATTCTTCTACTATAAAAGATTGTGTTTAATGACACTAAATTTTTTCACTTAGTGGTGCTTATTAGTGTCATAAGGTACATTACCTATCCTTTTGAAAACATCATGAGTTGGATTGTTAAATTTAATGTCCAAAAATATTTATGACACAGATCTATGTTTAGGTAAAACTCATTTCCCGATGTTTTTTTTATAACGTCATTACATTGTGACGCTATTTTCTTTCACAACAACTGAAAATTTACTATACTTTTTAATGAAATTTCGATGATGCTAAAAGCATTGTTGAATTTAGGGATGCTATTAAGAGTCTTTAAAGTCGTGATACTTTTGAAATTAGTATTATTAAAGTTGTGGCATGTTTTATGTTTCTAGGTTTTACAAATTTATTACACATCAATTTATTGTTGATTTTTTAAAAATTCAAACTTAATATTTAATTTATTTTGATTATATTTATTGTTGGTCAATTATACACCACATGACCACTATTAATTAACTCTCATTATCCTTCTCTACACTTCTATCTTTCAATGTGGGAGTGATATTTTAATTTTTTTACTTTGTGACGCTTTTTACTAAGTGTCATCAATTTAGTGACACAAACAATAAAAGCGTAAGTAAATTCTGAAAATTTGGTGACAAATACAAAAATGCGTAAGTGAAATAGAGTGTCTTCAATTTTATGATAATTTTTTCTAAGCTCGCGTTATTATTTTATAGACTCAAATAATATCCTATAAATATATAGTGACACTGTAAAAAAGGAAGTGATTTTATTAAGAAAACGATGTTTTTTGGTAGCGTCATTAAATTAGTGTTGTGATAGACCCTTTTTCTTGTAGTGTTCTATCGAGTCAAAATCATTGCTATTGTTATTATTGTTCTAATAGGTTAAATTATGTTAATGGATCATATATATTTTATTTGTACACATGTCAATTGTATCAATACACATCACATTTATTGATTATTAAGATGACATAGGGTAACTAGCGTCCATAGGGAATAGTTGTCACTCGATCGATAAGGGATATGTGGGTGGACTTTATGCGTGAATTCGACATGGGACTCCACAGATGACTCCAAACTGATGCGATATCATTTCAATTAATAGTATATCTGCTGAAATCAACTCTTTAATAAGCTAATGTCTGCATCACAAAAAAGTCCTTAGGAATACTAGGGGTTGACTTAAGTGAGTACCCGACGCACTCAAATTATTCCATAGCAAGTTTAAGCCACAAAATTTTTGTTTTTTCACAAAAACAAATACTCTTATACAAAGTTTGAGAGCTACTAATTGATTAACAGATAGCGTTCAATAAGGGAAAAGATTGAAAATGGCCTAAATTTAAAGCCAACTTACAACTTTAGCCTCATTTATTCAAAAGTTTCAAAAATAGCCTTTTTATTTGATAAAACCCCAAAATACCCCTTATATTGAATTGAAGGTAAACTAATGGTTTTTAAAGGTTTTAGGGGCCGTAAAATGGTATCAGAGCCTAGGTTTATTAAGAACTTTTAGTTAAATTTATTATATTTATGTAATTAAAAAATTGGTGAGGAGAATTTACTCCGAGATTATGGATCCGGACCAATGTCCGAGATGTACACCTTACAGGACATATCGTCAAATATTGACGATATATGCACAAGAACACCTTGACCAGGTTTCATATTGGGAATACCAAAGCATGAAGAAAAAAGGAAGGCAGGAGCCGAAGGGAAACCTTAAGAAGCAATGCAAAATGCGAGCGAGAATATTATAAGCGATTCGGATGCTTAACCGGACTCTATATGTTCACTTGATGAACCTTCAAGAAACGGTTCATGAAAATTCCCATCGAACAATGATTCTGATGGAGTACCGGAGTGGAACGAGATACTTCCCAGACAAATCTAAGTTCTCAGAAGATCTTAGAGAAGTCGGAAGATGGTGCGTAATTATGGCAACCGCCATATTCATCTACCAAAGACAAGTTCATCGATCGAGAACGGATGGAGACGATGGTGAAATATCGAAGGAAACTCTTGAACTCCTTCATGATATCCAAACGAGTCAAGAACTTGGAGGATGTAGGCCGAGTTCATCGAGGAAGGAAAACGTATTGATTTTGGGGCGGTACCTATTTACACCAAAAAGGAAACCAACCGAAGTTATACGAAAGATGATGAGATGAGGAAAAGCTCATTGCTCTAATCAAAGGAAAATCCATCAAAAATTAAAAAAGATGGATATTGAAAAGATGAATCTTAAAGATCTACATGACTGCGAGAATCCTTCGGGATTAGGTATTGTAGATTTAAAGATGAACGCAAGTGAGAATCGGCTTTGGTTACCTATGACCCACAAGGTAGACCAATTCCACCACCACCGCCACCAATTAATCCTAACGTCGAAGAAATACGGGTTCACATCATGGAGCTCGGGACGAGAGGATGCCACATCTTGGGGATTTCACGACCGGGAGTGATCCACTTTCGAGAACAGGAGGTCAAAACCTCTTGCGGGAACTAGACAACCTCTTTGGAAGGCCGAATGTTTATCGGACGCCTTATGGAAGATCGCACCTCGACCCAATACATCCATATGGGTTGATGTTAAATCTGGACATCCTGATTTTAAAAATAGAGAAGTTCTTATTGATGAATGGGCTTGACTATGAGAATTTCAGCAGAGCCCTCGATCTTACAAAGGATTCATTCATTTTACTACTTGAAATGAGTCTTGAAGGATCGGTGAAGATTGCCTGGGATATGACCAATGCTAGTACGAAAAGTTCGGTCACATCAGGGGAATCCTTAAAGGAATTGTCGATGGTATGGCAAAACTATTCAAAATCCAGTTCATACTCCAAGACAAAGGTTATTTCGAGGGATTAGTGGATGAAAAAGAAAGAGATATAAACAAGCCCTCTATAGCCTTGAGTTCTTGGATATTTGTCATATTGACGAATATATCAAGTTGTTCACCGAATACTGGGTGGAAATCCAAGATTGAGGAAAAAGAAGCTGCCATGACTATTCTTTGCCAAGATTCCGAGTCCCTGGAGAGAAATGCTTATCAGGGAATACAAGGGTGGAGCTGAAGTAGAAACTGTGGCCAGAAAAATGTCTTTCCTGAAGGCCAAGTTATCCGAATGGTGTTACCAAGCAGCTCTATACAAGAATTACAAAATATTAAGAGGAATTAACAAAACAGTTCCTCTATGTTGCATGGATAATGATATCCCAACAGTTGTGGGAGGTCAACCAAGGCAGCACAAAAGGAAGAAGGAACGAAACCATCCATACCGCCGAGGAAGCATTAACAAAAGAAGCAGGTCTTCATGGAGACCTAGAAGATTCTGTTCAAAACAAAAAGCCCGGAGTTATAAATCAGGGCAAAGACCAGCACCAAGCAGGAGTAGAGCCTCATCATCAGGTTCTAATCAAGCAAGTTCCAGCAGGAATCCAGGAAGAAGAACTTTCGGGCGTGCTCACACTAGAGCTAATGAAAGTTTCAAAGATCTGTAATTGCTTTGGACATGCGGAGCAAGAGGGCATATCTCAACGGATTGCCCGGACAATCAAAAACGAGTCGAGTCGAGTTCGAGGCCACACCGTAAATCGAAGAAGCTGTCTATTATCGGGATTTAATACGGTGTATCAATTTGAGGATATTCCCTCGGATGAAAGCATCTATGAAGAAGAGATCTATTCGATGATGGAAGTGAATCGATTCGAGAATCGAGTGAAGAAGAAATTCTTCAAGGACGGTCGGGGAGGATATGTCAGGATTCTCTCTCACACTACGGTGTCTCATAAGACTCTTATGAGAATTATGAAGGAAGATCCAAAGCTTCAAATCTATGATGGATTTACAATTGGAGCGATGGAAAAGGCTTTGGATAAGATTATTTTTCGTAATAGAAAACACCAAATCATCCACTGGGCAACAACCGGAGAATTTGCCATTCCGATGGAGTTTACCGGGAACCTGATCGAGATGCAGTTGGTCCCTATTAGAGAAATTCAGGAGATCAAAAGCAGAGTTAAAAGAGAAGTTGCAAATACACTCTCATGGATTCATATTGGAGCCATAAGAGTCATTATTAAAGCAACATTCAAAGAAGGAATAGATTCGCCACTCAACGGCTATATTTGACAAGCGAATCATAAACCTCAAGGATTCATGCCTTGGAGCGATTCTGAGGAAATTTGTATCTTTGGGAAATTGGCATTTAATGTCTATCCTAGAATTGCATACAACGGGAGATCGAGATTTTAGTAGAGTCCTAACCCTTCATCAAGATTTCAAAAGAGTCGAGTTGATGAAAGAAGGGAACAGACCTACTCGATCATATACAAGATATCCTATGCTCTCTCGAATACACATCATTCAGAAGTATTCTTGAGAAAGGAATTTATTGAAGTCCCAAGAATCTTGAGGACTTTGCCAGGGTGGTTTTACCGAGAAATCATGGAGTCTCCGACTATCAAGGAGATCGATATGAAAATACAAGATCAACCGTCTTCAACAAAAGTCGAAGTCTAAGAGTTGAGCCGAAGGATGTCTTTCCAACACATGAGAATGGTGAGTAGTAGTCACTTTGGGAAGAAAAGAGACCAAGTATAGTTGGCGCATTAGGATGTTTTCAAAACAGCAGGAGAGCTGAAATGTCCAGAAGGATGGCGAGAAGTGGAAGTAATATTCGACATCACTCAAAAGGATAATATTTTTCCTTGTGATGTTCTATATTATCTCCAACAACCAATAGTTGGAAGGTATCAAGGAAGCCTGAAGATAGGAGAAATTGAGCTTACTATCACAGGAGTTGCGGGAAAAATCCCGAGAACAATTAATGGGAATTGAATTTCTCGAGGATCATAAACCTTGGGAAAGATTACAAGACGGAATGGAGTTCACAGTGGCTGATAAAAGATACAGAATTAGATTACCACTAGTCCATTCTCTATATACATTTCTATCGGAATGTTATATGTTGAATACAAGGCCGAGTATTTCGCCGCCTATATTGATTCAGTCGTAGGAATATGTCTTTGCAAAGCGGATGTTTTTCCTAAAGCAATTGGAGAGGATTTACCAGCTATTGCGGGAAGAGATTTCTCTAAAATGATTCTTATCCTTAAGGGGGAATTAAACAAGCGTAAATCATGATCGGAGGCGCAGGCGGTACCCCATGGTACAAGGTGAAAACGCCACCAATCTATTTCCATGATACAGGTGCAGATATTTTGCTAGGAAACAATTTCCTACAAACATTCAAGCGATTTACATAGGAGAATGAGACAAGAAGACTTATTTTCACAACATTATGTGATCATAAGATTATTGTCCAAAAAGATCGAGGGAGGCATTTTTGAGAAAAATGCCCATTACTTTTCAGCAGACAAGCGTGGTGATGAAGCCAAACTTCGCAATCCAAAACTGGCAGATCAAAGGAAATTTGGTGAAGCTTTATTATCCTATAGACAATTTGGTTCCAGTCAGAAGGATCAGAAGATATGGGATAATAACTTGTATTCATTCAGAGTACAAGGAGAAGAAAAAGTTACTCCAAAAGCCATTGCAGAATTATGGATGAGTCTAATGGAGAGTCCACAGAGTGACGTGACCCTAGAGGAACAAATATCACTCGAGGATATCAAGAAGAAGATCCAAAGGAATTACAATGAAGATCCTTTGGCTTGGTGGGATAAGAACGAGCTTAAAGCTTCCATAAAGGTTAAACCTGGAAAGGAGTACGAGTTCGTAAGATTCAAACCAATCCTTATGAACCAGGAAGATCGTGAGGATATGCGAAGATACTTAAGGAACATCTTGACCTTAAGTTAATTTCACCAGGAGTTTCTCCATACACAGCTGATCCGGGGTTCTTAGTGAAACCATGGAGAAATCAAAAGAGGAAAGCCAAGACTTGTTATTAATTACAAGGAATTAATAACATTTTGGAGTTCGACGGATACTATATCCCAAGCGAGAACATCCGGTTAATCGTATCAAAGGTGCCAAGATATTCTCAAAGTTCGATTGCAAACTGGATTTTGCAGTTAAGATGGATGAAGAAAGCAAGAAGTTCACGACTTTCTCTACACCACAAGGACACTATATTTGGAACGTGATGCCTATGGGATTGGCTAACGCACCCCAGATATATCAAAGGAAGATGGATAATCTCTTCAAAGATTATTTCAGTTTCATGTTTGTGTATATCGATGACATTCTAATCGCATCAAAGAACATGAAGGAGCATCTCAAACATTTGGAAATATTTTCAGATGTATGTCACAAGGAAGGATTGGTGCTTTCGGAGAAGAAGGCAGTGATTGCAACAAGACAGATTGAATTCCTAGGAATTGAGATCGACGAATCTGGAATCATCCTACAAAGTCATATTGTAGAAAAGATACAGGGATTTCCAGATACAATGAAAGACAAGAAGCAGCTTCAGAGTTTTCTTGGAGTTGTTAACTTTGCTGGGATGTTTATAAACAATCTAGCTCATTACAGGAAGGTGTTTAGCCCATTGATTAAAAAAGATGCAATATTCAAATGGGAGAATGAACATCAAGAAAGAATTAAGCAGCTTAAAGAAGTTTGCAAAAAGCTTCCGAAACTTGCAATTCCACAGGATGAAGATGAACTGGTTCTCTACACAGATGCCAGTGATTATTGGTGGGCAGCAGTTCTTACAAAAGCCACACCAAAAGAGAAGTGCCATGTAGATATTGCGGTCTATTTACGAGGCGGTGAAGCAACTCGGTGGCATATCAACGAGAAAGAATTCTTTGCGATTAGAAAGGCTTTCAAAAAATGGCCTTTATTTCTCTTGGCTAAAAAGTTTATCTTAAAAATTGATAATTCAAGTGTCAAAGCTTTTACGAAAAACAAAATTGAATCAAAACCAGAAAAAGCCAGGATACTTAGATGGCAAGTCAATTTGAATGTCAATATTATGATTATGATATTGTCATTATAAAAATCTCATGAAAATGTTCTTGCAGATTTTCTAACAAGAGATGGAGGAATTGAAGTTGATTCCATCCTCACGACCTCAAGACATCTTGGAGACCATTTGGAAATGCTACTCCGAGAATTTGATACCCTGGTCATCAATCTTTGATTTGGTAGGGAAAATACAAAGGAATGATCGGGACAAAGTAATCGATCATATACGAACATGTGTCGGTCTCACTCTCGGTTGAGAACGGCATTTCGGGCCACTCCTCCGGCTGCTAATAAGCAATTGGAGCGTCTAGAGCGCAGGCTCCCCAACCCGTAAAGTGAGAGGATTCAGTACCTCTAGCACAAGTCCTAAGTGGCGAAATGTTGGCCCAAGGAAAAGCGATACTCTGAGTCAAATCCCGAGTTATCACACCAACCCAAAGACGTTCGGGGTAAAGGGCGAAGAGATCAATCTTAGGCCTATGATGGGCACTTCTAAGGTTGATATTAACGAGATTAAAGTTTCTTCTTCTTGGCGGGAATACCGGCGAATTGGGAGGCGATTACTAGGCAAGGGATATCTCGGAAAAAATAAAGATCGATATTTCGGAAAATATCCAAGGGTTTGGATGTTACCAAATTCCGGCCACTGAAGAAGTGAAGAGGTGGTACGAGTTTTGGGCTTTGGCCTCGATCTATACTACTTCACCAACCCTTAGGAGATCACAAAATTGCCAAAGTGGATCCAGGAGGCAGTATACGAGTGCTGGTCCAATAATGACAGCCTAAAAAGAGGGGATACATTGGAGCTGTATTTTATAAGTGCAGCAACAGAGCCCGTCGGAAAGGGTGGACATGAAGCCTTCCATTACATCAGGCTTCGACGACCAGATGAAAGAGCCTTCAAAAATATCAAGGAGGCTAGTTCAGAAGAAGTGCAATTGGCCATGACCTTCACCGAAGATCAAATTACTACAAGAAGGGCATGGGGATTGTGGGTCTGTCTTACTGAGATGGACAAAGTCAAGTTTCCGTTCAAGTTTTTGTCAAAATTCGGTGAACGGATCATTTCTGTTGAATACTATGATGGCGGGGAAAAACAACAAGATTTGCAGAAGACTTATTCAAAAAGAAAAGAAATCTTCTGTGGGAAAACAAGCTACCGGGGAGTAAAGAAACTCGCCGTAAATACTGCAATATGGCTCACATCGGCCATTGGGAACTTCGGGTCTATCCGAATGTCAAAACCAGAAGGAACCGGAATTTGGCAAAGGAT
Source organism: Rehmannia glutinosa (assembly GCA_016081115.2). NCBI lineage: Eukaryota > Viridiplantae > Streptophyta > Magnoliopsida > Lamiales > Orobanchaceae > Rehmannia > Rehmannia glutinosa. The sequence goes on from CM071930.1 coordinate 49,255,254, forward strand.
TCCAGCCAAAAGTCGATCGGAGAAGACCCGGCGACGGAGAAGAAAAATCACAGAAGTATCCAAAGTTTTGGGGACCACCAAAAAAGTAGATTCCCCAACAAAGCTAGTGGAGACATGTGATTCCAGACAGGTAACAACCCACTCAACAAAAAGACAGAAAGTGGGTCCATAAAAGATGCCGTCCAAAGTATTACAAGACAAAGGACGAGTCAGCAGGATTTCAAAGTTTGTATAAAGAACTTCGGATACCAGACAAAATGGGGCCAATCCATGTGAAGAAAGGGAAAGGCCAACTAATTGCTGCAAGTGGAAGCAAGCAATAATTCAAGAGTCTGATGTAAGCAGTGACATCTTACATTTCAACAAGAGCTGAAGTCCGAAATTGAAATCCGGACTTACATCTATTTAAACCAGAGTTTGAAGAAGGCTGAGATCATCGAACATTTCCCTTTGTCTTCTTACAATAAACTTTCCTTGTAAAATTCTTTCTATTGTGAGTTTAGAATTTCCAGAGTGTTTTCAGCTTTCAGTTTTAGTTTTTTAATTTTATGTACAAGAGTGTGATAGCCTTTATGAGAGGCTAAACAAGTTTTCTCCTCCCAAAAGGAGATTACTAATGTAATAAATTTTTCTTTAAGTTCTTAATAAAATAAAGGTTGTTTGTTCAACATGTGTTCATAATGTACTATTGATCAATCCCCTTTGAAGAATTACTTTTACGCCTTGGAGTAGGAAACGAACCAAGGTTGTGCTGAGCGGTTTCTGAAGGAGTCAGATAACTTGCAGATCATCTTCCCTGAGGGTGAGGTTGAACAATGAGGAGCTGTTTGTTTGTCAAACGATCCGGGGCGATAATTTTCCGATCGGGTGGCGTTGCGAACCACTTAACCCGGTCTTTGTTTCGGTCAAAAGAGGTATGAATTTTAAGGGATTTATTAATTTTACGGAAGCATGTTGGGCCTGATATGGTCGTAATGGACTATTTCCATATTCACCTGTAAACCTTAGTTTGGAACCGATAACATAGAATCAAACATCTTTTAAATTCTATGACTGTTAAGTTTATCTACCGAAACCTGACATGATCTTTTTAAAACCTCCGTATGGAGACTGGATCTAAGTAGGTGTAACAATGCCACGAATGAAACAGGAAATAGAAACTGAAAAGTGTTCGTATTCTGTGAAATCTGGTACGAATTAATCATATTTCCTTATTCTGTTATAAAGGGTATAATGGGAACTTCAGTGTATATTTGAATCCTTTTAATAAGGAAGGCCATAGTTGTAACTAAAACATGAAAAGAGGCCATTCTAGAACTTACCCCATTCAATAATGTGGTTTGCGAGTACTTATAGGCAAATTGGCGATTCTTTAATTATGTGTTTTTTGGTCTTAATTAATTTAAGTATTATAACCCAAATTAATAAAATAAATAATTGTTACCATATAATCAAGCGAAAAGGACATGAATACACCATTTTCCATACCCAATCCCTGTACAATGCCCATCCGCCCCAGTTCTTTCACAAAAATACCCGATCAGGCCCAGTCCTTTCCCAAATATAGCAGATCCGGTAAATTGCGGACAAAAATAGTACTCTTCAGCCTCTTCAGCGTATTGCAACATCTCCTCTCCAAAAATCACGGTGTTGATCAAAACAACATCTCTGATCAAAAATACAATCCTCCCATCCCAAATATTAACGAAAACATAGAAAACGAACAAATACGAGGAAAACAAATTGAGGGAAAAATACTGGACTGTTCGAGATCACAATCCAAGCTCAATATCAAGAGGAAGTAAGAAGACCAAAACAGGTAAAAACAATGCAATCTGTTTATCTTGTTCTGAGAATACCTTGTTTAGATATATTTCATGATTTTACAGATAAAAATTCAGGATTCAATGTGTATTGACTAAGATTGACATTGAATTAAACCAGTAATTTTGCATGCAAATCCAAAAACCTGGCTGTTGTGAGCTTCAAAATTCTACAAAAATTGCTTCTCGTGATTATCTACGAATAAATCGTGTGAATCTGAAAAAAAACTGAATGCAGTACATTACGTGATTATTTCACATATGTTTCTTTCTTGTTTCACATATGTTTCGTTTATGTTTCACAATTGTTTCATTCGCCTAATACAGCACATTGCTTCTTGACGTACATAAACATTGTTTCATACATGTTTCATTTATGTTTCTTGTATGATTCACTTAGCCAACTTTTCATTGAATTCCACAGTTGCATGGAGAATATCCCAGCTGTCGTATACCACAATGGACAATGGGGAGAAAATAGAAAGTCTAGGAACTTTGAGATAACAGGAATACTCACTCCAATGGGTAGCACATTCAGCACACTAAAGGAAATCTTAGAACAACAAATTCAATACAAAAAATATGTAGAAGCTATGCAGATTAGATACAAATTGACAGAGACTCTGCCACCATTGAAGATTGAAAGTGATTACAATCTCAAATTCTACCTGGAAGTGAAAAGCAAAGAAATGGACTGGATGAAGTTTCCTTTGTGCATAAACATAGTAAAAAACGAACTGAGCTTGGAAATAACAACACAGCAAAATGTAACGGAAGGAACGAGCAGCATGTCTATAGAGAGCTCACTGAAGGAAAACATGGGCCAAAACACGATTGACTACATTGACTATGCAAATCTCATAAGCATAAATGTGGTCGGAGAAGAAGACACGATGGAAATTCAAGAAAGTGCACATGCTGAAGAACAATTCCAAAAGGGAGATGTCTACAACACCAAGGAGGAATTGATCAAATAGCTCAGTTGTTATGCGTTGAAACATCATTTCCAATATAAGGTGAAGAGGTCGTGCAAGCAGGAATACTACGTAAAGTGTATCGATGAAAATTGCAAATGGCATTTGAAAGCATCATCCACATCAGGGACAACAACATTAATAGTAAGAGAGCACGAAAGAACACACACATGCCCGTTGGATAAGAGGAAGACGACAATAGGCACGCCACGGCAAAAATAGTTGGGGACCTTATCAAATCAAAGTACCTCAACAACATCAAAACAATCTACACGCCAACATATATAAATAGAGACATGAAGGACGAGCATGGAATAAGTCTCGACTACAAAAAGGCGTGGAGATCAAAAGAGAAAGCGCTTGAGGTAATAAGGGGAAGGTCGGATGAGTCTTATCAGAAACTATCGGCTTACTTGTACATGTTGGAGGAAACGAATCCCAGATCGATCACTGAAATAGTAAGAAAGGAGGATGACATGTTCCTCTTCTTGTTCATGGCTATCAGTGCATCAATAAAAGGATGGAGGCACTGGAGGCCTATAATTGTTGTTGATGGTACGTTCCTGAAAGCAAGCTATGGGGGGACTTTGTTGTCTGCCTGCACACAGGATGGCAATGGGAGCATTTACCCATTGGCTTTTTCAGTAGTGGATTCTAAGAATGATGGGAGCTGGGTGTGGTTTTTCACCAAGATAAGACAAACCTTTGGTCTCAGGGAAGGGATGTGCATAATCTCAGACTGACACATGAGTATCGAGACGGCAATAAAGGAGGTACATAATGTAAATATTTCTTTATATCATGTTTCACGTTTGTTTCTTATATGTTTCTTTCATTTTTCACATATAGCTTCAAAAACATTCCACTTTACAAAAATCTCACAAGTATATTATTTTAACGATCAGGTATATCCTGAGGTCTCTCACGGGCTGTGCACGTATCATCTACTGAACAATTTGAAGGTAAACTTCAAAAAGAAAAACATCGAAATACGAGATCCGTTCATAGCAGCAGCAAAAGCATACAAAAGCAAATGTCTGCACTTGACAGCGTAAACAGCAGAATTAGACCCTATTTGTCCATCATCGACTACGAGAAATGGACACGACTCCACTGTCAGAGCAAACGATACTTTGTCATGACTTCAAACAACACAGAATCACTGAATGGAGCAACAGTGGCCGGGAGAGACCTACCGGTAACAGCTTTGCTCGAATACTTGAGATCTTTAGTTCAAGATTGGACGTGCAGACACTAGATTGAAGCAAGATCAACATTCACAAGGATGACAAAAAGAGTTGAAGAGTATATGGGGAAAAACTACACCATTTCACTAAATTTAAGGGTAATTTAACGCAAACCTTCATCAGATGGTCCATTGTTTCAAACATGTTTCTTATATGTTTCATTTATGTTTCAGGTGAAGCGATCAAATGACTTTATCTTCAAAGTCACAGAAGCTGAGAAAATATTTGTTGTGGACCTAGAAAAAAGGACTTGCACATGAAACAAGTTTCAAATGGATGAAATTCCTTGCCCACATGCTTTATTGGTAGTAAAAGATTTGAATGCAGATCCGTACCAATACTGCTCGGCATACTACATGAATGTAACAATGGAAGCGGCTTATTTGGAAATGGTATATCCAATCCCACATGAAGTTACCTGGGTCCTGCCAGAAGAAATCAACACAATGAAGATTCTACCGCTGGAGGGCAAGGCAAAATCTGGAAGGCCAAAGAAAAGAAGACACAAGGCAGCTTGGGAGAAAAGCGCCAAAACCAAATGTGGTAGATATGGGGATCCTGGTCATAATAGAAAAAACATGTAGGAATCAACCAAAAACAAAATAGGACTCATAGTAGAATATTACTATTACGAATATACGTGTAATTGATACAGCTTCCACATATAGAAAATCAAAAGCAAAATTGTTTCTATTTTGTTTCAAATATGTTTCTTACAATAAGATGGCAAAATAAATGTTTGTTTCGAATGTGTTTCAGATATGTTTCTATTGCACAACTAAACCATTTACCAGATGGAGACGATAAGACACGTAACACAAAATGCACAATAATTTGAATCCCAAACCAAGCAACAACAATACATTAACTAAAAAACATCTCATAACTTGTCTGCAAATTGTTCAAAAATATACAACCAACAAAATCTAATCGATAATCAAAACAGCCAATAACGATCCAAATCCTCTAAGGAAAGCTATTATAAATACCAAATATCCCATACTACTAAAAGTATCAAACTTAAGACAAATTTGTTCAGGTGGTTACACAAATTATCAAGATTTTCGTAACAACAATTCCCTACAATCCTTAGGGAGTGGAGGCAGAATTTCAATGTCACTGTCATCCTCGTCGCCGTTTTGTTACTTCAGCTTCGCGTGATTGTAGAGCAAATGACTAAACCTTGACCGCTCATTCTCTACGTCAAACGCCTCAGCATCCATTTTCTTCCCGGCAACAAGATACTCCGCGTACACGCAAAAAAAATGCTACAGTCACTACAAAAAGAAATGAAAGAATGGATAGTCAGACATATAAAACAACAGAAACAAAAAGAACAAAAAAGAACAAACAAATCGAAAATACATAGAAAAAACGTACTTCTTGGTCTGCGAAGGAATGTCTTTCACAACAATGACTTTCATAGCATAATTTGGATCACCGGAATACGCACCCTCGCCAAGAACAACATTGGGATGGACACCATAAAAGGCTACCAATGTCAGGAACCTAGGAAGGAGATAGATGTAAGCTTTCGCAGCTTCAACAGCGACCTTAAGAGAATCATCCGTCTTCAACGAATTATATAATAGATAGTTCTCTCCTTCACGCTCAGCGTCCCATTACCCAATGCTCCATATCAATGCAATGTATGGGGAACAGAATGTGATCAACTTCCGGCCATGGTCGTCCGCACGCTTTATCATATCCCATGATATAGTCCCCAACTGTGGTATTGACATTGATCATGAATAGATCAAAATGTTTCTTCTTTCTTTTGTTCACTTGGCAATATTTCTTATAAATACTTTAGATGCACCGGTCAAATATCAAATGCGTCGTTGTGAATGTCACAACACTATGCCCGTGTAGAAACTTCTTCCTCAAATAGTAGAAAAACACATCAATATGCTGCAAAATGAACACAAAACACAATCAAAAAACATAAGGGACAATTCAATAAACAACATGAAAGACAATAAAAACTTACAAAAGAAGCCAAGTACTCATCAACATAATACAGGCTGTGAAACCATGACTTCCACTTCACTTCGCAGACACCAAGTTTCAAAGAAGGCTCAACTTTGTCATCTTCCTCCGAGTATCGATTCGGGCTGAAAAATAGTATCAAATAAACACAAAAACAAAAACAACAAACTAATCACAAATTTATAAACATTTATGTAATTGTTTCATATATGTTTCACAATTGTTTCAAAATTTTTTCAGATAGTTATTAATTACAAATATGAAAATAATAAAGATGTATACACTCGAGAATCAAACCCTTCCGCAAGCCAGTCGTTCAAACCATCCAACAGGGCCCTTATCCCCAGACCTTCACCCATATTCTCGTCCAGCGAGCACGTTCCCTTAACCAAGGGCTTTGGAAATTTTTCGCCAACATCCACAATGGCATCTTTGTCGCCGACGTCTTCCAATCCAACCACGACGTCCGCGGGTTCACCACCATCAGCGACAGTATCACCGGAAGACTCAAAGTTAGTGGTGAATGGAGTTCTCACCGCGATGGACAGTTTCGAAACCCTATTCATAGAAGGAGACAGATCGGAGGAGACACCAACTAGACTTTTCAAAGCACCCTGAAACAAAAAAAAAAAACAAAGGGGAATAAAATAACAAAGAACAAACAGAATCCAAAAATAACAAAATAACAGAAACTATAATTTAAACACACCTTCCCCAGTACAGCTTGGTTGGCACTGTTCAATATATCGTCAATTTGAGAAGGGGTGAGATCGTCAAGTTCCTGAGATCTAAGGAATTTCTGCTCCTCCCCACTGTCCTTGCTCGACTCATCAGCAACATTCTCAATATCACCACGGTCCTTACTTGATTCATCAAACACCTTCTCCATCTCGCTACCGTCCATCCTTGATTCATCAACCACATTATCCATGCTATGTTCCAAACTCACCAACCCACTAGCTGCAACTCCCTCCGCAGCGCTCAAAACAGCTTCACCAGCATCATCATTTTTTCCAGATTCCCCAATGGGAACATCCACATTCCCATCATCAACCTCATCCTCTCCATCTTTTTTCTCATCTGCATCTTCCTCAGAACCTAAACCTAATGACATGCCATTAGATTCGGTTTCACTAGTAGAATCTGATTCATCAACATTCTCCACTACCTCGACAACACCACGAACCTACATAAAAAAATAACAACCATGTGATGAACAGAAACAACAAATAAACAATCATAAATTCAAGAAGAAACAACAAGAAAAATCTAGAAAGATAACCAAAAAAATACTTATAATTAGAAACAACAAAAAAAAAGTATGAGAACCTCTAGTTTCCTCTTAATATCGGCAAGCTCAGAGAAAACAATAGCAAATTGTTCTTCCAAGAATTTTGTAGTTGAAACCTTAAAAGCCTCAAAATCCTTAGAAAACAACAGTTGGTTCCTAGCAATGTCATCAACGGTATGATTCAACCCACTACCAACAACAGCCTCCTTCCGCTTCAACTTTCCAACGACAAAATCATCGTCAAGCGGGTTGAATGTGTACTTTGATTTATCATAAATCAAAAGTCAGAAACATAAATGAAACAATTCTGAAACATAAATGAAACAAAACAGCAAGAAAAAAATAGTAAAATCATATTGCCTGTTCAGCAGACCGATTGAAGATCTTCATCTCCAAGTCTTCGGCCCTCACTTTATTGTCTTTCCCGAACTTTGAACAAGTCCAGTTCAAAATCCACGGAATTTCACACTCAACCCGACCACAAAACTTGTCGTTCATCTCTGGGCAGCACTCGTAGAATCAGATCTGGAAAGCCAACGGAAATCCTTGAATTTTATAAAATTTCGTACGCTTCCCACCAGGATTCTCCTCGCCTTGAAGTTTGTTTCTGTACAAGATTTGCTACCTCAACTCACGCATAGTCACATCAAACAACTCACTCCCCCATGGATATGTGTCAAAAACATCCATATCCTTGTCAACCAACTCAAAAAATGATATCTCAACAGTACTACCGGTAGAAGTAAAAAGAAAAAAATGGAGAAAATAAAGTAAAGCCAATTTCAGGGCGTCTAAATCTTCATCACCCAAAACACGCAGTAAAAAACATTCCTCAATCGACTGCCTATTAAACTTGTTTCTGCTAGCAAAATACTTCTGAAATATGACAGAGCTCCGAACATCCCCCGAGAACGAAGGCCTAACACCAACACAATTCAGACCAGTCACAATAGCAAACTCACCCAACCCAAACCACAACAACTTCCCACCCACAGACACAACAATTTCGTCCTTCTTCGAGTGGACGACTTGACGTTTCAAAATGGACAAGCTGATTTTGGAAATCAACTTCTTTCATGTCCAAGAAATATCCAAAACAGATATTCCTAAATACCTCCAGTTGGGTGTCAATTAAGGTTTTCTTTATATTCTTAATAACATCAAAGGAGAAGACAATATTTACTCGAGCACTGAACCTGTCAGCAAGGTCAAGAACATACTTGAAACCCTAGAAACAACAATGAAACAAAACAAAAACATAAAAGAAACACAAAATCAACAACCACTTCAACTTAAATGCATAAAAGAACAAATGAAACATAACAAAAATAAATAAGAAACAAATAAGAAACAACATCGAAACAAACAAAAGAGTACAAATCAAAATACACAAAACTCATACATCAGCAACATCCGTTTCTTCAAAAGAAACCTTCTTCTTCCCAGCACCTTTAACACCAACATTCGATTTCACACCTTTGGAAGGCGGTTTAACATCAAGAACCGCTTCTTCCTCAACAATCTTTTCTACTTTCCTCTTCATAGAAGCCATAGAACCAGCAGCAATCTGCTGCTATCTTCGAAGAACTTCTCAAAATTCTCTTATGAGGAGAGTTTTTAGGAGCAGTTTTAGGAGCCATTAAAATACTACGAATACCAGAGCTTTCAAAAAGTAATTAACCCTACAGAGAAAGTGATGAAGCTCGAAGGACTGAAACTGAAAGCAATGGTGGAGAACGTGGCCACGATCGACTGTAGAATCGCAAAAAAAATGTGCGCGAATTCGAGTATGGAAAATCAGTAAGAAATTGCTTTAACCTAGGTAATGAAACGTAAGAAACTGAAAGAGGGTAAAAAAATGAAAAGAAAACGTAACTGGGCGGGTATAATTGGAAAGTTCAGGGCCAGGTCGGGTAGATTTGTGATAGAGTGGTATTATTGTCTTTTTTTTTTAAAAATCAGGGTATTTTGTGTAATTTCCTCTAGAATCAATCTATTGGGTATGATTTGTCTTTTGGCCCACAATTTGAATATTACAAGTTGGACTTAGCTTATTGGGTCAATCCGAATTGTGGCATGCGAAATATTCCAAGTTGGACTTAATTATTGGATCAATCCGAATTGTGGCATCTTCATAATTTTATTAATCGAAACTCGATGGGGATATTGGTTTACGCAACTTGGAGGTTTTTAATCAAGCTTTAGTTGCTAAACAAATATGGAGATTAATTGATAATAGCACGTCGTTGGTTGTCAAGATGCATCGCAAGAAAAATTTAGTTTACCTCTGAGAAAAATTTGTAGGTAATTAAGTATTAGGATAAGCGAAAAAATATATGTAAAATGGTTGTAGGCAAATATTTACCTACATAATTTAAAACTGTTGGTAAATACATATAATATTTCTGTCGGTATAATTCAAAACTGTCGGTATAATTTGGGAAAAAAATAATATCTTTATTCTCATTTCCCCTTTACCCTTCAAAATAAATCAATTAAGCCATTTGACACGTAGGATTGGCTAGCTTGTTCCTAGCTTGTTCACCAACTTCACCTACATAATTATATAGGTGTATTTGTATAATCTCGGAATTATATAAAATAAATTGATGCAACTGAAACAAAATTAAAAATGAAAATATGTTTCATCCGTTCATTTTAATTGAATTGAACAGTTTATAAATTGATAAATGATCCTAATAATCCAAGCAAATCTGAAACATTTCAAGATCCAGATTGAAATTTAAATTATTACCGAGAGTTGACTTTAAGAAGAAGATATAGATATAATACATTACCCAGATACATAAACCCAATGTTCCAAATCACGCAATTTTTTTTTTAATTAAAATTATTTGAGTATAGTTCTTGAAATAATTTGATCGAACTTTTTCCTTTTATCCCCTTTCGTTTTATATAATTTGAGGTTTTAACAATCTTGCATTAATTAATTATTGATTTACATGTAACTGGTGATCCTTATATATGATTATTAATTACGCCATGTGACACCTGTAGGATTGACTAGTTTCTTAATTTGCCCATCCGGGTAATATGAGTCTGTCACATATGCCGGATTGACTAGGTTACTAGTTACGCCACGTGACACATTCATATTGATTAGCCCTTGTGGTTCACCTGCATAACTATAGTGTAAAATCATGAAATATAAATAGCCGTGTCCATTTTTAAGAGAATAAAACTGTTTATACATTGGTGATCGATTCTAATTAATTCAAAACGTATATACCCGAAAATTTAAATAAAAAAATCCAGATCGAAATATAAATTACGAACGTGAAATATAATTTTAAAGACATCAAACCTTTAAAGTACAATCTAAATCAAATACACTACATTATAATTTCATAAAATATTTTATAAATTAACGAGTGTCGACTTTAAGAAGAGGCCACAAATGTAACATGTTACAAAGATTCATAAACTATGTCTCCAAGGTATGGTTGAACTGGCAAAAGAGTGGAACAAAAATCGCGTTGGAGGTCGTCACTGTGGGTTTAAGTAGGGATGAATGCAAAATAGGGTCAAGGTGGTCACTGGGCTCCCTGAAATTTTGAAAAAATCTAGGGGTATTTTGGTAATTGTCAGAAAAATAGGTGGTGTATATCGAACAACTACGAAAATCTGAGAAGCGTTTCGGTACGAAAACAAAATGTCGAGGCAAGAGTTGGACTCTTTCTCTTTAAGACAAGATTGCCCCGCTCACGGTGCGTACGGAATGAGGCAATTGTCTCCCGAGATACAACGACAAACAACTTGCAATAGTTGCACTACAAATCGCAAGTACAACGAACACTGAGATATTTTTGAACTCCCTTTTACTGAACTTATGCAGACAGAATGATAGAATGAATTCGAATTTTCTGATTCCAAAATGAAACTCTGGGGACTGATATTTATAGAGTTTCTGGGTCTCTTCAGACTGGGTGCAACCCTAGGTCCGGATCAATCATGACCGTCAGATCGCGCCATGTAGTCAACAGCTGCGATCTGATGGTCCTGATCGTATCTGACTCAAGGAAAACATCCCTTTGCATACACATCTGCACACTGGACAGTTGTGTCCAGTCATGGCACACCGTCAGCGAACATACATATCCAATCAGTGCCGCCACGTGTCGCCACCTGGACGACTATGCCAAGTCACTGCCACCCTGCCACACCACCGAGCCACCGGACCTAACACTGGTTCGATTTGTCAAAACTTTAAGGCTCCTCAAAGCTCCTCGCGACGATGCGTACGTGCAAAGTGCGCCTCTAAAGCGCCCAATGCGACTATGTGCGACATGCACGGGCCTGGGCCCAGGCCCGGCTCTGGCCTCCGGCTCGGACAGTGCTCCGCACCGTCCTCGGTGATTTTTGAGCTAGCCAAAGGCTAGACAAAATTGACTTGGCCCACTAAGGTGTACCATAAGGAGCTCCACATGATTACTCCTTATTAGTGGTGAAGCTCTTTATAAACTAGTCAAACATTTAATATGTTTCCTATGTGGGATATGATTTTCCATATTCCCACCCTTTTATATTCCATGTATAAAAGGTATTTTAAGCGGCTAACTTCATGCATTTATTTCTTATTCACCCGACATTAGTTTTGAGAAATTCAAAATGCTAAACTTATATACCCGTGGTGTAGATTATGTTTATCTCATTTATTTCATACAACGAATAAATGAACCCACTTAAATAATTGGTCAAAATCGGGTCAAAACCCAATTTATTAAAACCAATTCCAACAATTCCCCACATGAATGAAAATAAATGCATATGAGTATACATACACTAAAGAGAGTTCAAGCGGAAAGCTATTGCATCGGGAGAGGTAGCTTATGGCTTTGAACCTTTCTTAGTGGAATACTATCGGATTTACTAGGCTGTAAATTGACGCGATGTCTTAAATTGTTCAGTTGTTTGTGTAAACCAAAACAACAATATCCACACAATATCTTTCTGAACACCATTTGGTTCTCACGGTTGTGTCTATTTTGGCCCTGGACCACATCTTTGATTCATAAGTGTTTCGTTAAAGTGGCTTGTCTTCACACTTATATAGGTGATTTCCTATTAAAAGTGTCATGTCATACTCCACTGTTGGGAAATTAATTTTTAGATTTTGATGAATGTCATGTAAAACTTAGAATATAAAGTTGGCACCCCATTTTTCCTGTAATTTGCCAGGTGGTCGGTGAGTTAAGTCGGCTATGCCGAACATGCAAGAAATCAACCGGAGACTAGAAGGAAGACTCATTTGTAAAAGCGGTGAGTGTAGCAAGGAAGAAAAGACAGGAACTCGACTGAAGGTGCAGCTGAGATTGATAAGGGTCTTTTTGTGCATGTTTTATGTGTATATTTGAGTAGAATTCGAGTTATTTTATTGTTAGTTTTGTAAATTTTTTATTGTACATAGTTCATATTACTCGAGGTGATTTTATTGATGTAGATTGACCATTCGGGGCTAATTTTGGTGAATTTCGGACCATGGATTCATGTCAAAACATACCGGGGAGTTTAAGGATGCAAAAACGCTCGAAATTCCAAGCCAAACGCGTCATTTTCGGGGCCTTTTTGGTCCAACACGGGCAGGGGTGTCGGACAACACGGCCGTGTTCCGCTAAAAAACAGCCCCGAACACGGCCTGGCCGTGTCGTAACACGGCCGTGTCGTACAACACGGCCATGTCGAGGCCCATTTTCGATTTTTTGTGCGGCACGGCTTGGCCGTCTTTGCCCAACTGGCGTGTCAGGGACCTCTTTGCAACTTTTCTTTGCGGAATTTGGGAAAACTCACCAACCAACCCATTTTGGCCACTTTTGTACACTTTTAACACCTATTTTGCTGAAACATGTCTCCATGTCCCCTCCTCATCACTTGAATACAAGAATTCACCAACCAACAAGGAAAATGGAGGCAATTGTTTAACAAAAGAGAGTCTATCAATGTATTGATTGCCTATAAAAGCCAAGGTTGAAGTTGGGAGAGGTATTCATTAGATACTCGGGAAATATTCATTGTATTCATTTCATTAAGTAGAATTGGGATCAAAGGGGTCTTGGAGGAGAAAGCTTGGGGCAATATTGGAGAAGAAGGCTTGGAGCAACATCATCAATCAAGAAAGAAGTCAATTGAGATTTTGAGAAAGATAAGTACACCATGTTTACAATACTAAAATCTTCTTGTGTAATTTATTCTTTGGTCAAAATCATTAGCTAAACTAGTGTTTGAGTGTAATGAACTCTAGAATGGATTTGTGATTGAGGTTTGTATGTTTTTAATAAAATCATCATGTCTTGTGTGATTCACTTATATCATGCTTATCTCATTTGAGTTAATATTTTAGGTATATTAATTTGATATCTTTTCTTCATCGGGTAATAAGATTTATGGTGAAAAAGAAATTGTATAAGTGAAAAGAGTTGCATGCAATCCTAGATATAGGGCGACATAAATCTTACGGATTAGGGTCAAACCTAATATGGGAATTCATAAATCGTTATAATGCAATCTTGGGGGTTTTAACTAGAAAGAGATTTAGTTAATCAACTTGAGATTAGGAGTTTTCGCCTTGAGAAAGGGATTAACTTAAATCGGGAATTTCTACGGTCCACATAGCATGAGATTTTATTAAAAGAGGTTGGTTTTTCGCAGGACTTATGGTTGAATCTTTTTACTTGTCAAAATCACAAAAACATTCTAGAGGGATTTACATTCAAACACACTTCTATCTCTTGATTTCTTATTCTACAAATTTTACTTCATTTTTACAATTTATAATCTGTTTTCCTTTTTCATCAAACACAAAACTCGAAAATTGTTAGATTAAATAACAAAAAGACGGTAATCATTGGTACTTACAATCCTCGTGGGAATGACACTCGGTACTCAATAATCTATACTATAAACCGGTTTTAAAGGTAGCTTTTGAGCCACCAAGTTTTTAGGCGCCCACGGGATTGTAATATTAAGAACGCCTTATTTTTGTTAATTTAATCATTTTTTTTTATTTTATTTCATCATTTGTCTTTCTTTTTATCTATCTTTGTAAGTCTTGGATTAACTTATCCTCTTTATTTACCGAGTGCATGCCTACTCGGCGAATTTGGAATACGATAGCAACACGAGAGGAAAGTATTAATACAAACCACGAGGAGGATATTAACGAAGGCAAGGATCCCAATATGGCGGATGAACAACAAAGAACCAACGACTATGCCAAGCCGTCTATGGACGGCACATAATCTAGTATTGTAAGGCCATTTATTGCGACCAATAATTTTGAAATCAAACCGAATGTCATTCAAATGGTGCAACAATTTGTTCAATTCGACGACCTAAGGACGAAGATCCGAATAATCATATCGCGAATTTCCTTGAAATTTGCGATACATTCAAAATAAATGGGGTCTCGACGATGCCATCCGTTTACGCCTATTCCCATTTACTCTTGGGACGGGCTAAACAATGGCTAAATACTTTGCCAAAGGAACGATTACAACGTGGAACATCATGGCGAAAAGTTCCTTTTGAAATATTTTCCACCTGGCCAAAAGCGCACGATTGAGGAATGAAATCTCTTCATTCACTCAAGAAGATGACGAGAACGACACTTGGGAGAGATTCAAAGAATTGTTGCGGAAATGCCCACACCATGGCCTACCTATTTGGATGCAAGTCCAAACATTTTATAATGGAACTTTTCGCAACAAGACAAATGAAAATGATCGGCGGCGGGGAACTCTTAATAACAAAACGCCGGAAGCGCTCGGGGATTTGATTGAGGGAATGGCCATGAATGGCTACCAATGGCAATCCATACGAGGTAAAACTAACAAGTTGGTGTTTATAATGCAGATCACGGTGGTTACACTAGTCGAAGCTTTGACCCAAAAGATCGACGATCTAGCAGCTCTAAACCACCACCACCATGACGTTTTATCTTGTGAAACTTGCGGCGGATGCATAATCATCAAGCGCCCACACACAATACCTCATGAACATGCTAATTACGTTGGGAATAGGCGAAATTACCCAAGTAATCCTTAAAGAACACATATAATCCTGGGTGGCGACAACATCCTAATTTTGGTTGGGGAAATCAAGGCCAACCACGACCTAATCCCAATCGATCTACACACGTCTCCGGATCTCGGCCAAATCAAGGTAAACCTAACTTGGAAGATCTTATAACAAAGTTTGTGCAATCAAGATACCCGATTCCAAGCGGTGGAAACATCCTTGAGAAATCAAGAGGCATCTATCCATAACTGGAAAACCAAATAGGCGGATTGCGAAGATGATTTCGAAAGGCCACAAGGAAGTTTGCGGGTAACACCAAGCCAAAGAGGGGGAGCACGTAAAGGCAATCACCATCAGTTTTCCATATGATCATGATTATGCCAACACCACCATGCGTAAATATGTGGAGGAGACTGACAGAACCATGCGAAGAAAATCCCATGAAAAAGGTGGTCGTCGAATACAAGCCCAAGATCCCTTAAGTCTAATCAAGAAGATAGAAAGGAGGACAAATTTGGTAAGTACCTTGAGTCATTCAAGCAATTACATACTAATATTCCATTTGTTGACCCTCCTTCAAAGCATGTTAGGGATCTTAATGACATCATTCCTAGTGAAAATAAGCTTAACAAATTATCAAATGTGCAATTGAATGATAAATGTCCTTCCAATGAACTACTACAAAAATTTAATGATCCGGAAGCTTTATTATTCCTTGCACAATTGATGGTTTACCTGTTGATAGGGCACTAGCCGACTTGGGGAGCTAGTATCAATGTGATGTCTTATGAAACATTTAAGCATGCGGGATTAGGTGAACTTAAACCTATTAGGATGGACATTGATTAGTAGATAAATCGATTAAACATCCTAGAGGTATTATTCATGATGTGTTAGTCAAGATTGATAAATTCGTATTTCCAGTCGATTTCATTATTCTTGACATGCATGATAATATAGAAGTTCCCTTAATTCTAGGACGTCCATTTTTGGCTACCGCTAAATCTCTCATTGATGTGCATGATGGAAAACTTACTTTGAGAGTAGGGGGTGAACAAGTTATCTTTAAAATTCCTTTGAGAAATCCTATAAATGATACTTGTTTTCCTATAAACTTGATTGAGACAAGGATAAATGATTCTTTGATTGATATGTCTTCTAAAAAATCCTTGAAAGTATGTGATGTTCAATGTGCAAAAGTTTCCACAGATGAATCCCATTTTGAGAATAACAAAGGATCATGAAGGTCAATTGTTCGAAAATCGATACGGGTGACGATGTTGTTCAAAGAGATAAATTTTTCATAAGTTCAAGGCTCGCCCGATTAAATCTTCACATTTAGGTGAAATGGTCCAGCTATACGACGTTAAAGAAGCGCTTTACCCGGGAGGCAACCCGATGTTTGTGTGCAATTGTTTTCATTTATTTTTATTTTATTTTATTTTCTTTCAAAATAATCACAAGTCCTTAGAGTCATTTTCAAATCATAAAAAAAAAAAAAAAACTCTTGAGCTTCTTCTTGCTTGTCCTAATTGGCAATATTTGAGATTTCACGGTATTCGAGTTGTGTGTTGCTTAACTTTGATTAGGTATGAAGATGCCGTTGAAGGTCCCGTACCAAAACAACCCAATGGTCGTTCAACACCGATTCCACTATTGTAGTAAGGTCGTATTTTTCTTTTTTCCACCTCTTTTATATCATTCTAATTTCTTTGTTTTTTTTTAGTGTTTTGTGTGTGTTTGTCCATTTCTTTCTTTCACATTGAGGACAATGTGAATCTTAAAGTTGGAGGTGGGTACAATAACATTTTCGGAATGCTTGTGTGTTTGTTTTCAAGAGATGTGATTTTTTTTAACAAATTGAGTATTTGCTAGTCAATAACTTGGCCCAATTATACCTATATTAACTTGTTAATTTGTGTTTTCGATGTGAAACAATTGATTGTCTAGGATAGATTAGCGTGGATGCGGGCTAAATTTTGACGAGATTTCCAACACCATAAATACTTGATGTGTTAAGGCATATACGATGATACCTAGCACTATGAGCGTCGAGAACTCATGATTTAGTAGTGGTTAACTAGTTGTTAAACCAAGCTTGTGAATAAAAGAAAAATAGAAAGAGAAAAATGAAAAAAAAAAAAAAACGGACCAATCGAGGTTATACTCCTATTTGTTGTTGCTTAGTAACTAGGAGCATTCATGAGCCCCATGTTTGTCTTTTACGTAAAACGGCGACACGAATATGAGTATGGGAAACCACCTAGGAGTGTTTGAACAGAAATTCAAAATATAAACCTAGTGGAAGCATGTCTCGAAAGGTCCCAAAAAAAAAAAAAAAAAAAAAAAAAAAAAAAAAAAAGGAGAATGAATACTCCTTGACTTCTCATTCAATAAAGTTCAAGAAGCTTGGTTATATGACTAGTAGGCTAACTACAATGATCTATTGAATTCTTGTATTTTCATGGCGTTATTGAATTGAAGTTGTTCATAACTATCGATATTTGAGGAGTGATGATTTCAAGTCCGAATAATGCTGCCGATATTCAATCTTTCTTGTGATCGATCGCTTTACAAAACTATGTTTTTACTTAATGGTTAAAGTTGAGAATGCCAAGAACTTGTTTGCTTATGTTCAATATGTTGAAAAAAAAAAAAAATCATCTTTGTATGTTGTATAATGTTTTGCTTGAGGACAAGCAAAGTTCAAAGTTGGAGGTGGTTTGATAAGGGTCTTTTTATGCATGTTTTATGTGTATATTTGAGTAGAATTGAGTTATTTTATTGTTAGTTTTGTAAATTTTTTATTGTACATAGTTCATATTACTCCGAGGTGATTTTATTGATGTAGATTGACCATTCGGGGCTAATTTTGGTGAATTTCGGACCATGGATTCATGTCAAAACATACCGGGAGTTTAAGGATGCAAAACGCTCGAAATTCCAAGCCAAACGCGTCATTTCGGGGCCTTTTTGGTCCAACACGGGCGGGGTGTGAGCAACACGGCCGTGTTCGCTGAGCTAAAAACTCGAAATTTTGAGAAAACAGCCCGAACACGGCCTGGCCGTGTCGTACAACACGGCCGTGTCGTACAACACGGCTTCAGCGTGTTAACAACACGACCATGTCGAGGCCCATTTGAACGGACTGGCGTCTTGAGGTCCGCCTTCTGGCGTGTCAGGGACCTCTTTTTGCAACTTTTCTTTGCGGAATTTGGGGAAAACTCACAAACCAACCCATTTTGGCCACTTTTGTACACTTTTAACACCCTATTTTTCTTTGAAACATGTCTCCATGTCCCCTCCTCATCACTTGAATACAAGAATTCACCAACCAACAAGGAAAATGGAGGCAATTGTTTAACAAAAGAAGTACTATCAATGTATTGATTGCCTATAAAAGCCAAGGGTTGAAGTTGGGAGAGGTATTCATTAGATACTCGGGAAATATTCATTGTATTCATTTCATTAAGTAGAATTGGGATCAAGGGTCTTGGAGGAGAAAGCTTGGGGCAATATTGGAGAAGAAGGCTTGGAGCAACATCATCAATCAAGAAAGAAGTCAATTGAGATTTTTGAGAAAGATAAGTACACCATGTTTACAATACTAAAATCTTCTTGTGTAATTTATTCTTTGGTCAAAATCATGTGTAGCTAAACTCCTAGTGTTTGAGTGTAATGAACTCTAGAATGGATTTGTGATTGAGGTTTGTATGTTTTTAATAAAATCATCATGTCTTGTGTGATTCACTTATATCATGCTTATCTCATTTGAGTTAATATTTCCGGTATATTAATTTGATATCTTTTCTTCATCGGGTAATCGAGAGATTTATGGTGAAAAAGAAATTGTATAAGTGAAAAGAGTTGCATGCAATCCTAGATATAGGACGACATAAATCTTCTGGATTAGGGTCAAACCTAATATGGGAATTCATAAATCGTTATAATGCAATCTTGGGGGTTTTAACTAGAAAGAGATTTGATTAATCAACTTGAGATTAGGAGTTTTTCGCCTTGAGAAAGGGATTAACTTAAATCGGGAATTTCTACGGTCCACATAGCATGAGATTTTATTAAAAGAGGTTGGTTTCTGCTTAAGGACTTATGGTTGAATCTTTTTACTTGTCAAAATCACAAAAACATTCTAGAGGGATTTACATTCAAACACACTTCTATCTCTTGATTTCTTATTCTACAAATTTTACTTCATTTTTACAATTTATAATCTATTTTCCTTTTTCATCAAACACAAAACTCTGAAAATTGTTAGATTAAATAACAAAAAGACGGTAATTATTGGTACTTACAATCCTCGTGGGAATGACACTCGGTACTCAATAATCTATACTATAAAACGATAGGTGCACTTGCCTACGGTTTTAAAGGTAGCTTTTGAGCCACCAAGTTTTTGGCGCCGTTGCCGGGGAATGAATACTCCTTGACTTTTCATTCCAATAAAGTTCAAGAAACTTGGTTATATGACTAGTAGGCTAACTACAACGATCTATTGAATTCTTGTATTTTCATGGCGTTATTGAATTGAAGTTGTTAATAACTATCGATTTGAGGAGTGATGATTTCAAGTCGAATAATGCCTGCCGATATTCTGATCTTTCTTGTGATCGATCGCTTTACAAAACTATGTTTTTACTTAATGGTTAATTCGAGGTTGAGAATGCCAAGAACTTGGATCGCTTATGTTCAATATGTTGAAAAAAAAAAATCATCTTTGTATGTTGTATAATGTTTTGCTTGAGGACAAGCAAAGTTCAAAGTTGGAGGTGGTTTGATAAAGGGTCTTTTTATGCATGTTTTATGTGTATATTTGAGTAGAATTCGAGTTATTTTATTGTTAGTTTTGTAAATTTTTTATTGTACATAGTTCATATTACTCCGAGGTGATTTTATTGATGTAGATTGACCATTCGAGGCTAATTTTGGTGAATTTCGGACCATGGATTCATGTCAAAACATACCGGGAGTTTAAGGATGCAAAAACGCTCGAAATTCCAAGCCAAACGCGTCATTTCGGGGCCTTTTTGGTCCAACACGGGGGGGTGTCGGGCAACACGGCCGTGTTCCGCTGGAGCTAAAAACTCGAAATTTTGCGAGTTGACCCGAACACGGCCTGGCCATGTCGGGCCCATTTTCGATTTTTTGTGCGACGGCCTGGCCGCTGGCGTGTCAGGGACCTCTTTGCAACTTTTCTTTGCGGAATTTGGGGAAAACTCACCAACCAACCCATTTTGGCCACTTTTGTACACTTTTAACACCATATTTTTTGAAACATGTCTCCATGTCCCTCCTCATCACTTGAATACAAGAATTCACCAACCAACAAGGAAAATGGAGGCAATTGTTTAACAAAAGAAGTACTATCAATGTATTGATTGCCTATAAAAGCCAAGGGTTGAAGTTGGGAGAGGTATTCATTAGATACTCAGGAAATATTCATTGTATTCATTTCATTAAGTAGAATTGGGATCAAGGGGTCTTGGAGGAGAAAGCTTGGGGCAATATTGGAGAAGAAGGCTTGGAGCAACATCATCAATCAAGAAAGAAGTCAATTGAGATTTTTGAGAAAGATAAGTACACCATGTTTACAATACTAAAATCTTCTTGTGTAATTTATTCTTTGGTCAAAATCATGTGTAGCTAAACTCCTAGTGTTTGAGTGTAATGAACTCTAGAATGGATTTGTGATTGAGGTTTGTATGTTTTTAATAAAATCATCATGTCTTGTGTGATTCACTTATATCATGCTTATCTCATTTGAGTTAATATTTCCGGTATATTAATTTGATATCTTTTCTTCATCGGGTAATCGAGAGATTTATGGTGAAAAAGAAATTGTATAAGTGAAAAGAGTTGCATGCAATCCTAGATATAGGACGACATAAATCTTCTGGATTAGGGTCAAACCTAATATGGGAATTCATAAATCGTTATAATGCAATCTTGGGGGTTTTAACTAGAAAGAGAATTCAGTTAATCAACTTGAGATTAGGAGTTTTTCGCCTTGAGAAAGGGATTAACTTAAATCGGGAATTTCTACGGTCCACATAGCATGAGATTTTATTAAAAGAGGTTGGTTTCTGCTTAAGGACTTATGGTTGAATCTTTTTACTTGTCAAAATCACAAAAACATTCTAGAGGGATTTACATTCAAACACACTTCTATCTCTTGATTTCTTATTCTACAAATTTTACTTCATTTTTACAATTTATAATCTGTTTTCCTTTTTCATCAAAACACAAAACTACGAAAATTGTTAGATTAAATAACAAAAAGACGGTAATTATTGGTACTTACAATCCTCGTGGGAATGACACTCGGTACTCAATAATCTATACTATAAAACGATAGGTGCACTTGCCTACGGTTTTAAAGGTAGCTTTTGAGCCACCAGAGATGCAGCTGAGCAAAGTGTCAGTCAAGTCAACTCAAGATAGCCAAGTCTCAAGTTGATGTGACAGATGAGTCATCCAATAATTGGAAGCTGACTCGAAGTCATCTGGGGAAATCAAGGAAATGCAGTCAAGTCGAGACAACTGAAAGAGATCCGTTGCACAGAAGTCAAGAAAATTACTTAAACAAGTAATACTCCCATACTGCCTTTCTTAAAGTGCTCAGTCCCAGAAGCGTGCAAAAGGAATAAACCAATGGGAAGCACTGCACCTGTGTCAGAACTCTGAAAAGCTGAAGACTCATTCAATACGAGGAAATGTCAATTCCAAGGACTGCAACAATACAAGCCAACGACCACAAGTGTCTTTTGAAAATTAACCTATCTCTTCAACGGGCAAATTTTCAAAAAGAACACTATATAAGGCCGAGGAATCACCTTGAGAAAAGGTTACCTTGATTACTGACGAGAAAACCATTACAAGCAAGAAAGCAATATCGTGAACGAAATATTATCAAGTAAATTAAGCTCAATCCTCAAGCCTACATTACGAAGGAAATCAATCCAACACTCACCTGTGAAGGAAAGACGACTTCAATCAGTTGAAGAGGAAACATTTGAAGAATCAAGGGGTCTACATT
The DNA here is from genome assembly GCA_016081115.2 of Rehmannia glutinosa. Taxonomy (NCBI): domain Eukaryota; kingdom Viridiplantae; phylum Streptophyta; class Magnoliopsida; order Lamiales; family Orobanchaceae; genus Rehmannia; species Rehmannia glutinosa. Next base: position 49,277,663 of record CM071930.1, read on the forward strand.
CCACAAAGGATTATAGAAAGGTTCAAGGTCGAACCGGTTTCAAGTTTTGGAGGGCTTCGTGATCAAATCCAAGAAGCTTGAGCAAGTGGGTTGTAGTAGCAAGCAGTGCCCTGTGAAGAAGTTGAGTCGCACGAGAAGCGTTTGTGTGACCAAGGCATCTCGGATCGAGTCCCAAAGGATCAAGTCAAACTGTGTGATCAAGACTTGCATACGGGTGATAACCACTTTGTACATTGATCAATACTTAGTGGATTCCTCCAGGAGTTGGAGAAGAGAGGAGTAGAAATTACCCCATCTTGAACCTCTATAAAATTTATTGTGTCACTTACATTTCAAAGACTTTAATTCATCGCATACTATTTTGATATATCTTTGATAAATTTTTGTCCATCGATAATTAACAAAATGCTATAATCAAGTATTAAAACAAACTTAAACCAAGATTCAAGGGTGTTAAGTCTTCCTGAAAACATATCACAGTCGATTTAAGTTTTAGTCAAAATAAATTTGAGTTATTCTATCAACGGCTCGAAATGTTGAGTGGCTAACTCGTTGATCAACTAACATAGTTGTCCATCGGGGACTTAGGCGTGAAGTATTAACTCTGAACGTCTTAAAAGGACTAAATCGAAAAGTTGGTAAGGTTTATTATACCCCCCTTCTAAACCTTATACTCACACCCCTTGGGACCTACAAGTGGTATCAGAGCGGTTGGTTCATTGAGCCTTGCAGTTCTTGAACTAGATCTTCAATCTCTCAAAGCTTGCTTTAGCACTTGAGACAAAGTTATTATCATGGAAGCAAATTTGACACGCATCCCTATGTTTACAATTGAGGAATTTGATGATTGGAAAATTCGTATGTGCTCATCTATCAAGCATTACATGATGAAATGTGGATAGTAATAGAAGATGGGCCACCGCAAATTTTAAAAGTAAACACAGTGCAAGGAGACTGCTGCGGTGAAGGAGAAGAGGATGTTGCTCCCGGACAGCTATGGTTGAAAAACCAAGAATTTGAATGGACAAATGATGACAGAAAAAGATACAACTTGGACAACGTGGCCAAGGACATTCTTTACAAAAACTCGGACAAAGCCATGTACAACAAAGTCAAATCGTGCAAGCTGCAAAAGAAATGCAGGATAAGCTAACCCCGATTTGTGAAGGCTCTGAGCAAATCAAGGAAAATAAACTATTTGTTCTTTGTACAAAAATTTGAAAATTTTAAGATGCTTGCAGGAGAAACCTTGGATCAACTGGATGCTCGGTTCACATAAATTACCAATGAGCTATCTGCACTTGGAAAAGAATATACACAAAAGGAAATGTGTATGAAGATTCTAAGAAGTCTCCCAGTTGAATGGGAAATGAAAGTCATGGCCCGAGACACTCCATGGACCTATCAAAAACATCCAACCATGAGCTATTCTCGGATCTCAAAGCCTACGAATTTGGTGAGAAGAAAAGACCGGAGAGAGGAGACAATTTGTGCCCAAAACAGTTGCTCTAATAGTTAAGGATGGTAAAAGAGCTGAGGTCAAGGGAGTCATTGACCAAGAGAAGATTGCCCTGATGGTTAAAAGGTTTAAAAAATTCTTCAACAAGAATTACAAAAGAGGCAAAGGTGAATCCTCCAGAAGACACTCAGCTCCCTCCAAGTCAAGGGAAGATAGGCCACCCAAAAGAACAGAACATCAAAAGGTTGAGTATCAAAGAGTGACAATCCAAGGATGGAAAGAACCGATCAAAAGGTTGAAAATCTATCGTTGGAACTGCAGGCAACCTGGTCACTATGTCATTGATTGCCCATATCCTGTAGTCAACAAATACAGGAATGAAGAGGAAAGAAAAGTCTTCAGAGAAAGAAGACAAGAGAAGAAAAAGGCAATGTTAGCTGCAGAGACTACTGAGACAGCCAAGTCAAAAGACACAGCAGACTCAGAGAATAATGAATCTGACTACTCAAGTGACTCTGAAGAAGAAGCCTTGATATGTTTAATGGCCAAAGAACAAGACCAACCTGACCGAGAAGATGAGGTACACTCTAACTCATCTCACTCAGACACTAGTGATAGTGACTGTGACACACACACCTCATCACCCACTAATCTTTATGATTCATTAGGCAAAATGATGAAAGACTTTGAGCACATTAAAGCCTCACACACACTGTTAAATGAGGAAAACAGCCTGCTCAAAAGCCAAAACTCACAGCTAACTAAGCAGCTGAGTACTCTGAGTCACATAGCTGATGAGAATAAAGAAATAAAGGCTGAAAATGTTAAGTTAATAGCAGAGATACCTGCTATAGAGAAAAGGGAAAATGACCTCAAAAATGTGATTGCTCATTCACTAAGGCATCTAAATCTTTGGATGATCTTATTATGAGCCAAAGAGAATGTGGAGATAAGACAGGCTTAGGATTTAATTCCTCTATGCTAAGCCAAGCTCTCAAAGTGATTTTGGAAAAAGGATCTTCAAGCAATGAAGCATCTCAAAAATCCAAAACTCCAAATGGTGCACACACATTCATTCCAAAGGACAGTCACAACCAAACTGGCCTTGGTTATAAAGGAAAAGAAAACAACCGGTGAGTATCTTTGAAAGGGCGGTGAGAAGAAATCCCGGCCGAGTTCCTCAGCAAACTCCAAACAGAAAGTACTCTGTAAAGAAGAAACAGAGCTACCAAAAACCCCAGAAATTCCATAAAAGGAACACATATGATGGGAATGGTAGAAATTATCCAAGCCAAGCTGATTGGAACAATGTGAACTATCAGCAAAGACCTATGGAATACATGCCTAGATGGCAAAGGCCTAAAACTCAGCAAAGGCCATTCCAAAGGCAAAAGAGCTATCCTCAGCACGCATATGCACCCAAACACTACGCACAGAGGTATCACAACTACCCAAGGAAGGCAATTGCCAAAACACATGCACATGCATACAGACAAAAGAGACAGTTGTATGAACCTAGAACCCCCAAGCAATTTGATAAAAATTAATTATGATTATGACACTGATAGATGGCAACCTCTTAGAGTCAAATCATTTGGCTATAGGTTGGTTGGATCATCTTACAATACTAACCCCTCAGGACCCAGACAAGTATGGGTACCTAAAACCTAATTTCCTTGATTGCGGGTTCAAGAAGCAGTGAGTGCCAAGGAACCTGGTACATGGATAGTGGCTGCATTCAGACACATGACGCTCAGGAGAAATAAGAGGCATTGGATCCATCAAGAAAAATGGATTAGAAATTACAGATGTTGCATATGTTGAAGGCCTCAATTTCAACTTACTAAGCATAAGTCAACTCGTGACAAGGGCTATAATGTTGGATTCAATATGGGAGTGTGCCAAATCAAGAACATGAATCTAATGAAGTAGTGCTACAAGGATGCGGAGACAAAAGAACATGTATGGGTGGTGGATTGGTCAATCGCAACACCAAGCACTTGTCTACTAGCAAAGAGCACGGTGAATCAAGTTGGTTGTGGTACACAAGAAGTCGAGTCACCCGAATTTCAAAACTATTAACAAACTTGCAAGAAGTAATCGTGTAGAAGGACTTCCGGACTCAAAGTATACAAGAAAGAGAGTGTATGTGATGCATGCCGGATGGGAAAGCAAATCAAATCATCATTCAAAGAAAAGACATGTCCATCTTCAACAAGAATATTACACACTGCTACATATGGATCTATTTGGTCTGTTGAACCAACTAGCATAAGTGGAAATAAATACACCTTGGTGGTAGTAGATGACTACTCAAGATACACATGGACAATTTTCATGTATAAGAAGAAAGAAACCCTGCAGAAACTACCCACGGTGATGAAGAGAATCCAAAATGAGAAGAGTCAAACCATTATCAAAATAAGATGCAGAGGAACCGAGTTTGTCAATGGTATAATAACTCGTATTGTGTTGAAAATGGTATTGGTCATGAATTATCTCGCGCAAGGACTCCACAAATGAGAATGGAGTTGCGAGAAAGAAGAACAGAACTCTCAAAAAGCGAAGCAAGGACCATGTTAGCAGGCTGCTAAAAGATTTTGGGCTGAAGCAATAAACACAACATGCTATACTCAAAATAGATGCATGATAAACAGACAGCTGACAAAGACTCCCTATGAGATTTGGACAGGGAGAAAGCCAAATGTTGCATATTTTATAATATTTGGATACAAATGCTTCATCCATAACAATGGCAAAGACAATTTAAAGGCTTTTGATGCTAAAGCTGATGAAGGTATCTTTTTGGGATACTCAGCTGAAAGCAAAGCCTACAGAGTGCTCAACAAGAGGACAATGGTTACAGAAGAATCCATCCATGTGGTGTTTGATGAGCCCAATGTAAATGGAGAAGACATTGAAGAGTCAGCTGATAAGCTGAATCAGCCTACCATGCAGAAGAGTCCCTATGTTGAAGCTGAAGCTGGAATTATAAACCAAGATGAAGATGAGATAGCTGAGTCTCAAAGACAGCTGGGAAATATGCAACAAAGTGATGATAAGAGAGCTGATCAAAATAACACAGTTGCAAGACGACTGAATCCAACTAACTTACTCGAACCTAATGTAAGGTGGCTGAGAGATCATCCACCAGAACTAATCATTGGAGATGTAAGAGAAGGTGTGAAAACCAGATCCAGAATTCAACAAGAAGCTATGTTCACTTGTTTTATCTCACAAATAGAGCCAAAAGATGTGTCACAAGCATTGGATGACACACATTGGATTCAAGTCATGCAAGAAGAGCTGAATCAGTTTGAAAGAAACAAAGTGTGGGAATTGGTTCAAAGACCTACCCATCAAAATGTTATTGGCACTAAATGGGTGTTCAGAAACAAGATGAATGAGGAAGGATCAGTGGTAAGAAACAAAGCAAGATTGGTAGCCAAAGTGTATTGCCAAGAAGAAGGAATAGATATTGATGAAACTTTTGCTCCAGTGGCAAGATTGGAAGCCATAAGAATGTTTCTTGCCTATGCTGCTCACAAGAACTTCATTGTATATCAAATGGATGTAAAGAGTTCATTCCTTAATGGGTTATTGGGGGAAGAAGTGTATGTTGAACAACCTCCAGGATTTGAGCAGAAGACTCTTGGAGATAAAGTATACAAACTCAAGAAAGCTTTATATGGATTGAAACAGGCACCAAGAGCATTGTATGATACATTATCACAATTCCTGACTGAGAACGGATTCACAAAAGGCAAAGTGGATAGAACCCTCTTCAGAATTCAAGATAGGAAGAGTATACTGCTTGTCCAAATATATGTGGATGACATCATCTTTGGATCCACAAACAAAGAGTTGTGTGATAAATTCTCAAACTCATGCAAAGCAAATTTGAAATGAGCATGATGGGAGAGCGACATTCTTCTTGGACTCCAAGTAAAGCAGTGAAGGATGGAACCTTCATAAGTCGACAAAATACACGAGAGATTTAATGAAGAAATTTGGTATGGAAGAGAAGTCTTACGTGAAAATACCAATGAATACATCGATCAAAATGGATATGGATACTGGATGGCAAACTGTGGATCAAACAAGATACAACGCACTTATTGGATCATTGCTCTATCTCACAAAGCAAGCGGGCGGACATCACCTTTGTTGTAGGTGTATGTGCAAGATTTCAATCTGCTCCAAAAGAAAGCCACATGATTGCAGCCAAAAGAATCTTGAGATATTTGAAAGGAAGCCAAGAAGTTGGCTTATGGTATCCTAAGGAAGGTGGATTCAAGCTAATTGGTTACTCAGACTCTGACTATGCTGGATGTAGAGTTGATAGAAAAAGCACCTCAGGTACATGTCAAATGCTTGGAAATAGGCTAATTTCCTGGTTTAGCAAGAAGCAAAATTCAATAGCCACCTCCCGGCTAAAGCGAGAATACATAATTTGGCAAATTTGTTGTGCACAAGTCTTATGGACGAGACAACAGCTGAGAGACTATGAAGTTGAAGAAAAGGAAATTCCAATTATATGTGACAATACAAGTGCTATTGCAATCACTCAGAATCCTGTGCTGCACTCAAGAACAAAGCACATTGATGTCAGATATCACTTCATAAGAGATCATGTAGAGAAGAAGGACATCACCTTGGAATATGTCTCAACTGATAAGCAGTTAGCTGATATATTCACAAAACCATTATGTAAATCAAGATTTGAAGAACTCAAACATGAATTAGGGTTAATTGAGTTGAACTGACACTCAGAAGACTCAAATAAAAGAGATGGAACATGAAAATATGAAAAAGAGCTGAACTCCTGAATCAGCTAAGTGAATCAGCCGTATCGGAGAATCAGCTGCATCGAGTTAGCTGACAGCTGAGTGCCTATGTGCAAAAAGAGAAGAGTTAAATCAGGTAAGGAGTAAGCTGAAACATTTATGAGCAAAATGACAAAAACGTAGTCATTTTTTACTAAGCGGGAATGTTTTTAAGAATGACGTCAGCAAAATTATGACGTGTACAGTCAACACCAAGCTTATGATTGGATATAAATGCTGCCGCATTAAATGTAAGAAATTAAATGTTAATCGGCGTGCAAAATCTGAGTCGTTGATCTTGATCAAATTTCAAAAACCACCTGCACGTCCTTTCATAACCCATGCATATACCATTTCGTCCGATTTTCTCTCACTTTACCAAAACTGTTCATCTCTCTCAAGAGCAAAGAAAGCATTTTTACTCTCAAAACCCTACAAATCTTCAAAGCTTATTTTTCAAAGTTTCATTCGGTAAATCTTCGAGAAATGGCATCTACGTACGACTTCGTCAAGTTGGGAAAGCAAATCCACATGGGATCTACTGTGGATTTCGAGGGCATGATCAAACAAGGGTCAGACGAAACCCTTGTGAAGAAGATAGCAGAAAAGTTGGATAAATCAGGACTGAAACCCTTTTTGTCGATGGAGTTTCAGATGACCTACGTGGAGGAGGTCGCCAGTTCTATGTGAACGCTGAAGTTCACGACGAGGGCATCAAGTCCTCTGTTCATGGGAAAGATTTCACCATTACTGCCGAGGATGCGCGAACATCGCTCGATTCGTTGCGGCGGAAGGAGTGCTGGGAGGTTTATGAAGGCGATGTTAACCTGGTCTTTGCATGGCGAAGTAGCCAAACGACTTTCTTTGTAAAGGTTGTCTACACGGTGATAAGAAGTCTCTTTGAAGGAGGACTACCACAAGCTGTTAGACATTGTTGCCAAATGCATAGATATCAAGTTTGGAAGCTTTAATCAGCTGTCCAAAACCAAGTTGATCGTAATGGCTGCGATCATGGAGGAGAAAAAGGTGAACTGGTCTGAGTTTGTATACAGCAGACTCTGCCAGAATATTGGGAATAAATCCTTCAAGAAGGATGGTTCGTTTGGAGGATCTTTGGGATATGGCCTGGTGATTGGCCGGATGATGGAAGTGAAGGGAGTCCCTCTTCGACATGGAAAAGTGTTCCATGTAAACAAGAAAATGTTCTGATCGAACCTTTCCGGAGCACAGAAGAGAGCATACGCCAAAAGGGCTGATACGAGTGAGGGGGAATTAGCTGGCCCAGAAGAAACAGTGTCTCCACCTCCCCCCAGAAGAAGGCTGCCCCTGCAGCTACAAAGAAGATTGTTGCCCCTGCAGCAAAGAAAAAGAAAACAAAAGATGCACCTGCCCCTGCAGCCGCAGCGGAGAAGGAACCTCAAATACCTTCTCCGGTTGTCAAGAAAAGGAGGACTGACAAGCCTAGAAAGCCAGCTCCTCAGAAAAAGACAATAGCACCGGCCCCCGCCGCCCAGGACTCGGAGGAAACTGCATCCGAACCAGAAATTCCTCTGGTAAGGACCAAAAGGAGAAGACTTTTCAAGTGATCAGAGCTTGAGAAAAAGCAGTGAGTCCGCCACTCGGTGGAACATATCGCGGAGACAAGGAAGAAGTAGAGTCTCTTGAAATTATTGATAAAAATGACCAAGTTTTTGAAGCCGATCAGCAGAGGCAAATTGAAGACACAATTTGTAGTCGAACGGCCGTGAGACACAAGAAGTAGCCGAGAAAGCAAACTCTCCTATTGACTGGGCTGTATCCCCCCCGCAATGTGATCGCTTTGAGGGTGTCGAGCACCAAAGTTTGCTACCTTCAATCCCTGAGAACGAGGGACAACAAGGAGATAATGATGAAGAAGATGATGACGTGATGATCCTATCCCCACCATATCCGGACATCCAAAATAAATGCGAGAATGGAGGAAGTGGAAGTCGAGTCGATCCAGGGAACATTCCAAAGACCGGAGTTTATTGAAGAAGAAGAAGAAGCTGTTGAATTTTCTCGGATTTTCCACTGTGGTCCAAGCTTTGGATGAAGAAAAGCGCACGAGATATCTTGCGGATCTTCAAAGACAAGGAGAAGCAGAGCGGAGGAAGTCAAGCTCGAGAGAAAGCCAATATCGCCCTCTAACAGGAACCATCGATCATACTCATCCACACCTTGATATCTTTGTCGAGAGAGCGATGAGGATCACGGACCGCTGCGCATGAAGAATTGGAGATGCGGCAAGCCATGCGGGAATCCAGGATCCTAAATGAGCAACGGTGATGGAAGGCCCTGGGGAATCTTCCAAATCACACGGTGGAGATTGATCTATGGGAGTGGTGCGGCAATTGCAACCGTTGTTCTTTGCCATCACTTCCCCAACTCACTCAGAAGAAGGTGTTAAGGGAATTGGCGATGAAACTGGGAACTTGGGGACCCAAGTCAAGCCAACCCCTGATGAAGGTGTCTTACCACCTGCCCCAATGGTTGAACACTCAAAGGGAGCAGTAGGGAGTGCGGAGACGAGTGACCCCAATCCAAGTCACTCGGTGGTGTGCTTGGTGGGGAAACTCCCTCCACTGCAGCAAGGACGGAGGATGCTGCAGCTAACTCCACAATGAATCTTGGAGGCGAAGTGGAGAATGAAAAACAAATGGATACACAGCAAGTTGTCACTGAAGAGGCTCAAACAGTTGAGTGTGTCTCAGCTGAAGTGCCAAGCGCTTTGAAGGCCAATGACGCGCGATGCAAAGTAAAGGCACATGATGGGGCGCGCCCGGGAGTTAACACTCTGGGCAATGAAAGTGCAATCCATGGAGTTGAGACTCCAGTGGATGCCACCTCTGAAGACCCTAAGGCAGTTGAATCTGTCGAAGGGATTGTCTAAGGCCTCGCTGCAGTTGAGATTGCAGGAGGTAATGAAGGCCAACGAGAGGTTGAGACTTCAGGAGGTAAAGAGACGGAAGCACTGAGAACATCCCTCCTACTATCATTGATCCATCTGAAAAGGAGATAAGTGCTCTTCATGATTATCAAGACAATCCTGATGTAACCTTTCTGGGATCTGAAGGTGAAGACGAAGCTGAGTCATCCCCCATTGTCGATCCAAAAGACTCAGCTGAGGATGTTCTCCCAAGCACGAGTAAGTCCGACCTTAAGGCTACTCGCCAAACCTTTACTTTTGATGATGAGCCACCCATGCAAATCTCATCATCGTCCGATGATGCTGCGATACGGCCGAGGACGTCAACTCACATGGAAAATCCGGTGAGACCGACGAAGTTTGTTGAGACAATGAGGCTCGGCCACGGGTCAACACCCCAACAGACCCACGGTGAAACACTGATCAATCTGCGCAAGCTACCCAAGCTGCAGTAGAATCGATGCAACCGGGCACATCACGGGCATGAGTTACCATTGAACATATTCCCGTTGTCCATGATGATCCGTTCGAAGAATCGTTCCCTTTCTCTCTGGAGCTGTCTGATCTTCTTGAAGAATCAACCACTGATCAACAACGTTTCCATAGACCTGATCCCGTCATTCCAACAAACACCATCATCCCGGTGATTTTGACTTTTGGCGATGCTTGGCCGCGTTTGAGACGAAGTAGACGGTGAGGTTCGAGAAGTTTTCAAGGCCATATTTGCGGAGATAGAGAAGATGGAAAGGCACCAGGCCTCACTGGACATGAGACTAGATAACCGAGATGCCAATCTAACTGCCGATCTGCGTGGAATAATTGTCAGGATCCGGGAATGGTGGCAACAACAACAGACAATGCGCGTGGAACAAGTTCGGTACTTGAGAACATTGTTCAATAAAATGTTAGTCCGGAGCACCGATAATCTTGACATGAAAAGGAGGATGCAGGAAAATATTGTGAGAATGCATACCTCACATAACACGAAATGGGGAGCTGCGTGAATTTCATCGCAAAAAAGCTGCGCGTAGAGGAGAACATGGAGAAGAAATTCAGCCTCCTCTCTCTGAACAGTAAAGCAGTGTGGCGAGAGAATCGAAAGCCACCGCTGCTCCGAATTCCGTGCGTAAAGCATACTCATTGCAGATTCAAGCATAACTCGGCTATCGATCGCTTGGACTTCATGATTGGCATGTTTCGGGGTTCCTCTTTCCTTTGATGATGCCAAAAGGGGGAGAGGAATACCTAAAAAGACGTTAAAAGGATCGAAGCCGAGAAGAAGAAGAAGGACGCATTTGTGACGGAGAAGACGGTGAGAGAACAGAGAGAAGAGAGAAGAAAGGAAAATCTGTTGAGGGGAAGGTTCGAAAGACATGACTACGATGATTGCAAAAACCCCTCAACAAGGATTAGTCACGAGTTGATATCATCAAGCAAACTCCCGGTGACTCTGCGCTCCAACACTCGCAGCATACCCATGGTGAAAAAGAGGAAGATAGTAGAAGCGAGGGGATAAAGGAAGTGGAAGGAAAGATGGATGCCCGAGTAATGAATATACTGAAACAATATGGAGGCATTCCAGCAGGCAGAGACACTGATGCCATCTCAGACATCGGAAGTGAGCCGAGATCAGTCGATGAATTCAAAACGCTCGAGTCCGAGGGCTACTTCGAAAATATGTCCATGACCCAAGCCTGGGATTTGTATTGGGAAAAAGGCCTCAAGCTATGTGAAGAAGGCGACAGCTGCAGATCATCTGGTAGTCACTCTGCTGGTCAACTGCTGGTCACTCAGCTGGGAAGAAGAAGGCCCCAGTACAATACACGCCCAGAGACAGAGGAAGAAGCAGTGGTGGAGGAAGAGGTTTTAGACCTAGACCTCTACCCAAAAATATTGAATACGTAGATCCAGGGAAGAAAGGAGGGATCTATTGGGCTGGACTTGATGCAATAGCCAACATACAAGTAGCCAAGAACAATGTTGAGTATGTGAAGAGAATCGAAGAAGAAAATAGAAGACAAACTCAGTTGTGGGAAGAAAGGCAAGAAAGAAAAAGAAGAGATGAAGCGCGAGGAAAAACATATGAAAAAAAAGCGGTGAAGAAGAGAAGAAGAGAAAAAGATCAGAAGAAGACAGAGCTGATGAGGAAAGAAGGAGGCAGCGAAGGAGATGAAGTGTTGATGTCCACCCCTTCATGTATTTTACTATGTAAATGCATTTGCATGTAAGTCTTTTGTACATTGAATAAAATTGTATAATTTCTATACTTGCGTAGATATAGAATAGCATGATTACCTTAAGCTCTAATTAAGCTCTGATACACTTTGTAAACAGCTGTGTAAAGAACCAGAATGCTATGATCAATAAAAGATTGATTCTACGCATACATTATGTGATTCTACATTGTCTGTACGTATCTTTGCTATTTAATTGATGAATGCATGTTTTAAGTTTTGGCATCATCAAAAAGAGGGAAATTGTTGGGAAATTAATTTTTAGATTTTGATGAATGCCATGTAAAACTTAGAATAGAAAGTTGGCACCCCATTTTCCCTGTAATTTGCACTGTAATAGATGGGGCTGGTCGAGCTGAGTTAAGTCAGATATGCCTGAACATGCAAGAAGTCAACTGGAGACTAGAAGGAAGACTCCGCTGTAAGGCAGCTGAGTGTAGCAAGGAAGAAAAGACAGGAACTCGACTAAAGGTGTAGCTGAGATGCAGCTGAGCAAAGTGTCAGTCAAGTCAACTCAAGATAGCCAAGTCTCAAGTTGATGTGACAGATGAGTCATCCAATAATTGGAAGTTGACTCGAAGTCATCGGGGGAAATCAAGGAAATGCAGTCAAGTCGAGACAACTGAAAGAGATCCGTTGCACAGAAGTCAAGAAAATTACTTAAACAAGTAATACTTCTTAAAGTGCTCAGTCCCAAAAGCGTGCAAAAGGAATAAACAAATGGGAAGCATTGCACTGTGTGAACTACGAAAAGTCAAGACTCATTCAATACGAGGAAATGTCAATTCCAAGGACTGCAACAAGACAAGCCAACGACCACAAGTGTCTTTTGAAAATTAACCTATCTCTTCAACGGGCAAATTTTCAAAAGAACACTATATATAAGCGAGGAATCACCTTGAGAAAATGTTACCTTGATTACACCGAGAAAACCATTACAAGCAAGAAAGCAATATCGTAACTCGAAATATTCTCAAGTCAATTAAGCTCAATCCTCAAGCCTACATTACGAAGGAAATCAATCCAACACTCACCTGTGAAGGAAAGACGACTTCAATCGGTTGAAGAGGAAACATTTGAAGAATCAAGGGGTCTACATTCCACAAAGGATTGTAGAAAGGTTCAAGGTCGAACCAGTTTCAAGTTTTTGGAGGGCTTCGTGATCAAATCCAAGAAGCTTGAGCAAGTGGGTTGTAGTAGCAAAGCACCGCCTGTGAAGAAGCGAGTTGTATGAGAAGCATTTGTGTGACCAAGGCATCTCGATCGAGTCCCAAAGGATCAAGTCACTTTGTGTGATCAAGACTTGCATCTGGAGTGATAACCACTTTGTACATTGATCAATACTTAGTGGATTCCTCCATGAGTTGGAGAAGAGAGGAGTAAAAGAATTACCCCATCTTCGAACCTCTATAAAATTTATTGTGTCACTTACATTTCAGCACTTTAATTATTGCATACTATTTTGATATCTGCTGATAAATTTGCTGTCCATCTGATAATTAACAAAGTGTTATAATGAAGTATTAAAATAAACTTAAACCAAGATTCATGGGTGTTAAGTCTTCCGCTGAAAACATATCACAGTCGAGTTAAGTTTTAGTCAAAACAATGAGTTATTCTATCAACGGCTCGATCCCAGTGCATTTGAGTGGCTAACTCTATTTGATCAACTAACTTAGTTGTCCATCAAGGACTTAGGTTTGTGAAGTATTAACTCTGAACGTCTTAAAAGGACTAAATCGAAAAGTTGGTAAGGTTTATTCAACCCCCTTTCTAAACCTTATATAGGTGATTGTGTCTATTTGGTTCTCACGGTTGTGTCTATTTTGTCCCTGGACCACATCTTTGATTCATAAGTGTTTCGTTAAAGCGGCCTGTCTTCACACTTATATAGGTAATTTCCTATTAAAAGTGTCAGGTCATACTCCACTCTGTTGGGAAATTAATTTTTAGATTTTGATGAATGCCATGTAAAACTTAGAATAGAAAGTTGGCACCCCATTTTCCTGTAATTTGACTTTGTAATAGATAGGGCTGGTCGAAGTGAGTTAAGTCGGCTATGCTCGAATATGCAAGAAATCAACGGAGACTAGAAGGAAGACTCTGTTTGTAAAGCGAGTGTAGTGTAGCAAGGGGAGAAAAGACAGGAACTCGATCAAGGTGCGGTGAGAGATGCGGTGAGCAAAGTGTCAATCAAGTCAACTCAAGATAGCCAAGTCTCAAGTTGATGTGACGGATGAGTCATCCAATAATTGGAAGTCGACTCAAGTCATCCGGGGAAATCAAGGAAATGCGGTCAAGTCGAGACAATCGAAAGAGACCCGTTGCCTGAGAAGTCAAGAAAATTACTTAAACAAGTAATACTCCCATCTTGCCTTTCTTAAAGTTCTCAGTCCCCAGGAAGCGTGCAAAAGGAATAAACCAATGGGAAGCACTTTGCACTGTGTCGAACTCGAAAATCAAGACTCATTCAATACGAGGAAATGTCAATTCCAAGGATACAACAAGACAAGCCAACGACCACAAGTGTCTTTTGAAAATTAACCTATCTCTTCAACGGGCAAATTTTCAAAAGAACACTATATAAGCCGAGGAATCACCTTGAGAAAAGGTTACCTTGATTACCGAGAAAACCATTACAAGCAAGAAAGCAATATCGAACTTTGAAATATTCTCAAGTCAATTAAGCTCAATCCTCAAGCCTACATTACGAAGGAAATCAATCCAACACTCACCTGTGAAGGAAAAGACGACTTGATCGAGTTGAAGAGGAAACATTTGAAGAATCAAGGGGTCTACATTCCACAAAGGATTGTAGAAAGGTTCAAGGTCGAACCGGTTTTAAGTTTTGGAGGGCTTCGTGATCAAATCCAAGAAGCTTGAGCAAGTGGGTTGTAGTAGCAAGCGCAATTTGCCCTGTGAAGAAGCCGAGTCGCAGTGCGAAAAGCCAGGTTTGTGTGACCAAGGCATCTCGCATCGAGTCCCAAAGGATCAAGTCATTTGTGTGATCAAGACTTGCATACGGGTGATAACCACTTTGTACATTGATCAATACTTAGTGGATTCCTCCAGGAGTTGGAGAAGAGAGTAGTAGAAGAATTACCCCATCTTGAACCTCTCAAAAATTTATTGTTTCACTTACATTTCAAAGACTTTAATTATCGCATACTATTTTGATATCTGGCGATAAATTTGTTGTCCATCGATAATTAACAAAGTGCTATAATCAAGTATTAAAACAAACTTAAACCAAGACTCAAGGGTGTTAAGTCTTCGCTGAAAACATATCACGGTCGAGTTAAGTTTTAGTCAAAACAATTTGAGTTATTCTATCAACAGCTCAGTCGAGTCTGTTGGGTGGCTAACTCTGCTGATCAACTAACTTAGCTGTCCATCAAGGACTTATCTATGAAGTATTAACTCTGAACATCTTAAAAGGACTAAATCGAAAAGTTGGTAAGGATTATTCAACCCCCCTTCTAAACCTTACACTCACACCCTTGGGACCTACATCCACTTCTTTCAAGTATAGGAATCGTTAAAAGTTTATAACTTAACCTCACCATATTCAGTATGTTTTTCCACTTGGATGGGAATGAGCTGTAACATGTTCCAAGTGTTTATCTGAATATTCATAACTTAGTTGTCCCATTGAACCAAGTTCTTGGGATCTCCAATTCACAAGGTTGGGTTACCGCTATGAATACTCTTATTTTGTGGATTTTAAGCCCATTTCTTTCGATAAGCAGTATACTTGATCTCTATTCAAACCTTTAGTTAACGGATCCACTAGGTTTTCTTTCGATTTCATGTAATCGATTGTAATAACCCCATTTGAGATCATCTGCTTAACGGTGTTATGTCTTCGACGTATATGTCGAGACTTACTATTGTACATACTATTTTGAGCCATTCCTATAGCCAACAATGTATCATGATTGCAGCCACCGGCTTAGGCCAACAAGGAATATCCTCTAAAAAGTTGTGAAGCCATTTTGCTTCTTCACCAGCTTTATCCAGAGCTATAAACTCCGACTCCATCATGGATCGAGCTATACAAGTTTGTTTAATGGTGAAAACATAACCACTAGTAGACTTAGAATCTTTTGTGTCAGATATCCAATTAGCATCATTGTATCCTTCTAATACAATTGGATATCTTGAGTAATGTAATTCATAATTTAAGGTGAGTCTTAGATACCTAAGAACCCTTATCAATGCCTTCCAATGGTCATTGTCGGGATTACTCATAAATCTACTCAGTTTATTAACTGCGTAGGCAATATCCAAACAAGTGCAGTTTGTTACATACATTAGACTGCCAATAATCTGAGAATATTCTAGTTGAGATACAGGCTCACCCTGATTTTTAGCTAAGTGTAAGCTTAAATCAACAGGTGTTTTGGCTGGAGGACTGTCATAAGCATTAAACTTTCGAAGTACTATCTCAATATAATGAGACTGTGGCAAAACAAGTCCATCAGATGTTTTAGAGATCTTAATTCCCAAAATAACATTTGCTACACCCATATCTTTGACATCAAAATGTTTGGTCAATATTTTCTTAGTATTCATGATTATATCATGATTACTACCCATAATCAACATGTTGTCCACATAAAGACAGACAATCACATAAGCATTAGGTGTGTCTTTAATGTAAACACATTTATCACACTCATTAATTTTGAAACTATTTGACAGCATACTTCTGTCAAATTTCTCGTGCCATTGTTTCGGAGCTTGCGTAAGGCCATACAATGATTTAACGAGTTTACACACCTTCTTCTTCTATCTAGGAGCAACAAACTCTTTGGGTTGTTCCATGTAGATTTCTTCTTCTAATTCACCATTTAGAAAAGCCATTTTCCCATCCATTTGGTGATCTCAAGGTTATGTAATGCAGCAATAGTAACGAGAACTCTAATAGATGTGATTCTTGTCATAGGTGAATATGTATCAAAGAAATCAAGGCCTTCTCTTTGTTTAAATCCTTTAGCTACTAATCTGGTCTTGTACTTATCAATAGTTCCATCAACTTTATATTTCCTTTTAAGGATCCACTTGCATCCTAAAGGTTTATTTCCAGGTGGGAGATCTACCAACTCCCAAGTATGATTTTGCATAGTGGAATCGATCTCACTATTAATAGCTTCTTTCCAGAATGGAGATTCTGGACTGGTCAATGATTCACCAATCGTCATTGATTCATTTTCTAACACATAAGTTAGAAAATTTGGACCAAAAGACTTAGTTATTTTGGCCCTTTTACTGCGTCTCGGTTCTTCATCACTTTAATAATCACCATTAGCAGTATCACGTGTTCCTTTGCCAGAATTAGCTTCTTTTCTTTCTTGACAAGGAAACACGTCTTCGAAAAATACAACATTCCTTGACTCAATAATTGTACCTTCTTGTACATTTGGAATTGCTGATTTGTGCACTAAAAATCGATATGCACTACTATTTTTAGCATATCCAATGACAATCGATTGTTTTAGGCCCTATCTTGACTTATTTTGGCTTAGGTATTTCTACTTTAGCTAAACACCCCCAGACTTTTAGGTATTTGTAGGAAGGTTTACGACATTTCCATAACTCATACGGAGTTTTATCTTTATTTTTATGTGATATTTTATTAAGAATGTGGTTAGCCGAGAATTGCTTCCTCCCACAAATTCTGAGGTAAACCCGAATTTATCAACAAAGCATTCATCATCTCTTTCAGAGTTCGGTTTTTGCATTCAGCAATACCATTTGATTGTGGTGAATAAGGAGCTATCGTTTGATGAATAATACCAGATGCTGAGCAAAAGTCATCAAAAGGAGCTTCATATTCTCCTCCTCTATCACTTCGAATTATCTTAATTCACTTGCTAAATTGATTTTTAACCTCATTATTATAGCTTTTAAAAGCTTCTAAGGCCTCATCTTTACTTCTCAAAAGATATACATAACAGTATCTTGCGCAATCAATGATAAAAATAACAAAATACTTTTTCCCACCTCTAGTTTGCACAAACTTTAAATCACATATATTACTGTGAATTAACGCAAGAGGTTATGTATCTCTTTCCACCGAGTGGAATGGTGTTTTGGCCATTTTTGCCTCAATACAGATATCACACTTGTGATATGAATCTATTTTAAAGTTAGGTAGTAATTCAAGTTTACTAACCTTTTCAAAGTGTTAAAATTCACATGTCCTAATCTAACATGCCATAAATTTGAACACTCAAGCAAATAAGAAGAAGCATTAATTTCATTGCTTTCAAAGTTTTGGAGATCATTCAGTACATTCATCTTGAACAGTCCATTTTCTAAGTACCCCTTCCCTATGATCTGTCTATTTTTCATAAGTACAAACTTTTGAGCCTCAAATACTAATCTAAACCCTGCCTTGACCAACAACGATCTTGACACTAAATTCTTCCGAATGTCAAGAACATGAAGGACATCAATGAAGGTCAGCTCCTTGCCCGAGATCATCTTCAGCACCACCTTGCCAAGACCAACAATTTCAGAAGTTGCATGATTCCCCACGTATAACTTCCTTCTGTTGATAGGAGTATACGTTGAGAACATGTCTTTGTCGGAGCATATGTGGCGTGTAGCACCTGTGTCCACCCACCATTCTCTTGGGTTATCCACCATGTAGTACATGTTACCTTCAAACACAATAGCCGAGAGATTAAGCTTGGACATATCATTTGGCACTGATTTATCCTCGATCACATGCACCTGGTTCCGATTGGCTTTCTTATGAAGACGACAATCTTTATCCTTGTGATTCGTCTTTCTACAGTTAAAGCAGTTCCCTTTGAACTTTTTAGCCTTCCCCTGTTTCTGACCATTCCCTGGGTGCTTTCTCTTTTTGCTAGCATTGGGCTCCACCAAGTTTGTCTTTGCCTCCATTGGAAGCTTGCCAGACTTAATTTCAGACTTGCGATTGTCTTCTTCAATTTGCAATCTGACAATTAAGTCTTCAAGCCCCATCTCCTTTCGCTTATGCTTTAGGTAATTTTTAAAATCCTTCCACAGCGGCAGTAACTTCTCTATAATAGCAGCTACTTGAAAGGATTCACTCAGCACCATTCCTTCTGCAATTATATCGTACAGAATGAGCTAAATATCTTGAACCTGGTTGATCACTGTCTTGGTGTCAACCATCTTAAACTTAAGGAATTTGCCGATAACAACTTTCGTAGTGCCAGCATCTTCTGTTTTATACTTCTTCTCTAAAGAGCACCACAACTCTTTAGCAGTATTTACCGAATAATACACGTTATACAATGTGTTGTCCAGTCCGTTGAGAATGTAGTTCCTGCATAGGAAGTTGCTTTGACTCCAAGCATCGAACGCCATTCTCTTCTCTTTATCAGTCTCCTCTTCCCCCACAGTTGGGGCATCCCCCGTCAAGAAACGAGCAAGATTCAGAGTAGTAAGATAAAGCAACATTTTCTAATGCCATCTTTTGAAATCTGAACCATCGAACTTCTCTGGTTTCTCTCCCGGTGCTGGTGCTGGAACGGATGGAGCTGGAACTGATATGTTGAAGCCATTTGATACACACGAAAATCTTGTCTTAAAATTGTTAGAAAAATATGTGGTGTATATCGAACAGCTATGAAAATCTGAGCAAAGTTTTAGTACGAAAACAAAATATCGAGGCAAGAGTTGAATCTTTTTCTTTAAGACAAGATTTCCCCACTCACGGTGCATACAAAATGCGGCAATTGTCTCCTAAGATACAACGATAAACAACTTGCGATAGTTGCACTACAAATCGCAAGTACAACGAACACTGTGATGTTTTTGAACTCTCTTTTACTGAACTTATGCAGAGAGAATGATAGAATGAATTCGAATTTTCTGATTCCAAAATGAAACTCTGGGGACTGATATTCATAGAGCCTCTAGTGTCTCTTAAGACTGTGTGCAACCCCAGGTCCGGATCAATCGTGACCATCAGATCGCGCCCTATGGTCATTTTTGACAAATTTGTATAGTTCTTCTTGCATTGCATGAATACAAAATTCGTCTTTTAAGGCTTCAGTGATATTCTTAGGGTCCAAATTAGACACAAAGCAACAAGTTCTCACATTAATACAATCACTAAACATGCAAACTATTCTTAGCATATCACGATACTTCACTCTACCTTTCCCTCTTGTCTTAATACCACCAGTAGCATTACCAATGATTTGAGACATAGGGTGATTTTTCTGGATCCTTGTAGGTATATCTCTGCCATAATCTATGATTGGATCACTTGTTTCTTCAACGTGTTCAGTGTCTGAATCAGATTCAGTCTCAGCTGCAGCAAATACAGATGTGGGCTCAGATGCCATCACATTTTGTTCTACATTGGAGTCAGATGTGGTCGGAACCTCAGTCACATTTGTGCTTATATCCGTCACAAGTACAGTTTCAACAAACTCGAGCAAATCTCCAACATTATCTTCTTCACTCTTATCTGCAATATCTGAAAGATCATCGAAGACAACATTTACTGAATCCATTATTGTCTTAGTTTGAAGATTATAAACTCGATAGGCATGACCAGTATTCTAAAAAGTGCTAGGCACTAGTCGGACGACAGATTGGCCCCTAGCGCTTAGGCGGAGCCTGAGCGGGGTTAGACGGGACTTGGGCAAGGTTAGGCAGGGTCTAATTGGAAGAATAACGTAAGCGGACAAGAGGGCCTAGCACCTAGGCGAGACTAATCGGAGTTAGACGGGGATTTTTAGAACAATGGGCATGACTGTTAGAAGTGTATCCTAGAAAATGAATTTTTCACTTTTTGAGTCAAACTTACCCATATTATCTCGATCATTAAGAACATAGCACACACACCCAAAAAATGGAAATATTTGATGTTAGGTTTCTTTCCCAAAAGTATTTCATAAGGGGTCATTGAAATACCTGGCCTCAAACACGCATGATTAGCTATGTGACAAGCAGTATTTAGAGCTTCTGCCCAAAATCTCTTTGAAAGTTTTTTAGAACTAAGCATAACACGGGCTATTTTCTGCAATGTACGATTTTTTCTCTCTGCCACTCCATTTTGTTGTGGAGTTTTAGGTGCGAAAAATTAATGAAAAATCCCATTTCTATCACAGAAAGATGTGAAAGAAGAATTCTCAAACTCTTTACCATGATCCGATCTAATTCTGGCAACAATTAGATTATACAAATTACAAACTTTTTTATGCCAGTTTCTAAAGAAATCAAAAGTCTCAGGTTTCTCATGTAAAAAATATATCCAAGTGTAACGTGAAAAATCGTCCACTATCACATAGGAGTACTTCCTCCCACCCACACTTTCAATTTCAATAGGACCCATAAGATCCATCTCGAACTAACTCGGACACCTTGAAGTGTGGAAATGTGATGTCATCGATGTGACACTCTATTTTGTTTACCGTTTTGACAACTCCCACACACAGTGATACTTTTCATGGACAGTTTAGGCAAATCTATAACAACTTCAAATTTCACAAGTTCCATTAGGCTTTTTATGGCTAACATGACCTAACTTTTGATGTCATAGATCAGTTTCATTCGTGTGTGTACTGTGACAGAGTTATTCATTACAATACTGATAACAATTGTCAGATGACCTCAATCCAGTAAGGATACATGTGTCTGATTCATCGAACACTTCACAAGAAATTTTATTGAACTTTACATAGAATCATCATCACACAATTGGCTTATGATGATGAGATTAGCATTAAGACCAACTACATGAAGCATATTGTGTAACCTTGGTAGACCTTCAACATTCAACGTCCCTTTTTCCAATTATTTTCCCATTGGCTCTACCTCTATAGGTCACATTGCCACCTATTTCCTCATAGTCTATTAAATATATATGTTTTCTAAACATCCACTATCAAGTACCATGATCCGCAACATTTTGAAGTAAGATTACGCGACATTTAATATATGTTTTCTTAACCCAGACATATTTTGAAAATTTTGAAATGTGATTACGAGGATATCGTAACATTTCCGATGACATCTGATGTACATATTTTAAATTTGATTTCATTTTGTAACAGAATGGTCTAATATGTCTAGGAGCATGACAATAGTGACAAATAAAGTCGCGTTTTCGAGTTCTAGATTTGTGGGAAAACTTCTTTTATTATTGGATGAATCTGAGGTTCTCCAATTTCTTTGGCTTTTACAAACACAAGAGTTTTATAGTCAAACCCAACTTTATTATCACTTCCCAAAGAAAGACTATCATCCGATTTTGCTTTCCCAGAATTGAACTTCTCCATGATTTCAATGGATTCTTCAAGTTTAGAATTTACCTTTTCAAAGTCAAGATCCCTTTTGGTAAGGTCAGCCTCCAACCTGGTAATAACTTCCTTTTGTTCATCATTTTCTTTTGTGAGTCGATCATTCTCTTTCCTGAGGAGTTCATTCAGTTGAATCCTTTTGAGCCAATCCTTATACAATTTCTTGTATGTTTCTTCCAATCTTTCATCATCAGAATCGTCCTCCTGTTCAATATTATCAGAAATAGAGGTAGAATTCAAATAGAAAAAGTCAGTCGCAGTTAAGGTATCTTGTTCTTCAGATGTGATCACATCTCTAGCCACACCTCGAGTAATACCTGAAGATTTCTTTTCTTTCACAAAGGTTGTCAGAACTATGTGATTCTCTTCCTGGTCATTCTTCTCATTGTTAGATTCATTATCACTCAAGGTCACACTCAAACTCATTCCCTTTTTCATGAGAGTGTTAGCATATTTGGCAGCATAATGACCATACCCTGTGCATGCCCTACACCTAATAGAATCAAGGGTTTAAGTATCAAACTTGTTCGACTTTTCTTCAGTAAAACGATATTGATTTTTATCAAATGTATTCTATAGAGGGAACTTGCTAGGTTCAGGCTTAAAAAGTTTTTTTTTTTTTTGAAATTAGGAGACTTTTTCTGACTATTGATTTTAAGAATTCTATCAAATATTTTCGAAAACATGGCCATAGAATCATCACCTAAGTCAGAGTTTTCGATCTCATTGGTGAGTTCAGCAAAGTCATCAGAATCTGTGGACTCAATTTGAAAAGCAACTTTTTAACCCAAACTCTTCATTTGTTGAGCCATATTCATCTTATAGGTTTCTAGAATACCTACCAGTTTTTCAGGCCTAAAGTGGTGGTGTTATAGGCTTCTTCTACACATGAGATTTTGATATCATACCTAACTGGAAAGAGATCTCATCATTTTGCTCACAAGATTCGCATTAGAGATGGGTTCACCTAAAGCTTGTGCTTCATTGGCAATATCGCACAATTTAGCATTGTATTTGGCAATATTCTCATTTTCCTGCATTCTTGAGTTTTCAAACCTATTGGTTAGTAACCTAAGTTTGGTTTGTCCCACACTAGATGATCCCTCACAATGACTTTGAAGAGTCTTCCATGCATCTTTGGCAGCAGTAAAGTTGACAATGATTTTGAAAATATTTTGACCCACAGCACCAAAGATAGCATTCAATGCCTTTGAATTGTGATTTGCTAAATATAACTCATCATTAGTCCAATCAATTTCTCCTTTAGCCGTGTAGTAACCATCCGTATCAATGAGTTTCGGAGGTGACTAACCAGAAAGGATTGCACGCCAGGCCCTTTCATCAATGGATTTGATGTAGGCCCGTACATTGACTTTCCAAATAGAATACTTGGAGCCATCTAGAATGGGGGACGAAAGGTGGGATTATTTTGAATATCTATGATAACAAATACACATGATCAATACTTAGTGTCGTCAAGTATTGGCTCTAGGTGCCAATTGAAAGAATTGTAGTACGTAAATATTCCAAAAATTTCACAGAGTATAGATGTGATTGCAGATGTGATCACATTTGCAATCACATGCAGCGAAATAAATAAAAAAGGAACAAGACACAAGATGTAAAAAATTATCTACAATCAAACTAAGCTTGTAGATGTGCCAATATGACGAAATTTTTCACTAGTAAAACCGTTTGATTCTGTATACAAAGAATACTAAAATCAATTAGTGGAAAATCAATGAAAACTCCTATCTAGAGTGAATCTGATCTATGTAATACAACTCATTCAACAATAGATATGTATGGACTTCGTTTATCACAATACAAAAAACTATGGATGAATAGCTAACAAACGCAACTGCATGACTGAATATTATCCCAGGATGTAGTCACATTCGAGATCGCATTCAGTACAGTGAAGTTCCTTGTGCTTGAATGACTCTAAACTCTCTCAATACTCTTGTATCTCTGATATTTTTCTTGTGTATTGATTGTACACGTCCTCTTCTCTTATATAGGCGTCCAAGTCCTTTAAAGAGTCCTAATAAACATGAAAAGAAGATATATACAAATATATGATAAGTATATCACATATGTTACCATATCAATATGATATATTTCCTCATTTTTCCTAATCTATTTACAACTCAATCTTACCATAACTTTAGAAAGGCAATACAAATTAAAATGCAATCATTTACTTTTGGAAATTGTTTTAGGTGGTAAAAAATACACGCCCTAACACGTACATTACCAATGTCCAAATAATGCAATGTGATGCTTTATTTTAATAAAAATGGAGTATTTGAGTATAATTCTTGAATTATTTTGATTGAAGTTTTTCCATTTTTTTTCCTTTCGTTTTCTATAATTTGAGGTTTAAAAATCTTGCATTAATTAATTATCGGTTTACATGGTAATTATTGATTCTTATATATGGTATTATGGTTATTAAATACGCCATGTGACACGTGTAGGATTGGCTAGCTTGTACTTGACCTGCATAACTATAGAGTTGAAATAATGATATTATATGAAAAGAATTGATGTAACCGAAAAAAATAGAAAACAAAAATAATTTTCTCGTGTCCATTTTTAATCGAATAAAACAGTCTATACATTGGTGAGTGATCTTAATTAATTCAAAACGTACATATATTAAATTTAAATCATTACTTTATGCTCCAATGGTAGAGATTGTGTTGACAAAATAATTGACTCATATTTGATCCCATATGAGTGCGTGTGTCATTTCCTCTGATATCTCCATTGTATTAAAAAAATTAAATCATTACAACTACTATAAAACATGCAGATAAATATTAAGATAACTGCATAGTGTAAATATTTACTAACAAAATTTAAAACTGCTGGTAAATATCTACTATATTTCGTCGGTAAATTTAAAATTGTTGGTGATTTGTCGATAATTGGTCGATATAGCCTAGGGAAAACAATATTTTTTTTACACAAAAATTTGTGTGAGACGGGCTAATGGATATAATCCATGAGAGGGATTCTATATTTAAATAGAATTTTGACCCAAACTCATATTCATGAAATGAATCCATATTTTTGTATGTATGACGTGAGACCGTCTCTTTTTTTTTATAGTACAATTACGGGAAAGCCGAGTCAATCGCACAAGTTGATCCCAAAATACTATATAACTCAGATCTTGGAAGTAAAATGATTATAAAATTCTTCAATAAAATGAAGTTTTAAATAAAATGAATAAAATATTCTGACATGAGCTACCTGCTACCCTATGGTCCAAATCCCCACAGCGTGATTCGTGCAACATCGGTCTTACAATATTTACGTAGATTAATAATACTGGTGTCTATCCAAGAAATTGATTATAATGCCATTGTCTTTAGTGCATGCTAAATAAGTCATCCGCACTCATGGCAGCGACTGTCGGTAATTGTCTTCTCGCCACCGTTGTCCCCCGCCGTAGCAACTCGGCGAACCGGCAACTCTGTTATTGGCCAATTACTCGTAGCAGCCCGTCATCAGTTGCTTTGGATTTGATCAAAAGAAGCAGATTGATCAAGATTAATAGTAGTTTGATCAGCTCCAAAGATTATAACTTGGAACATGCTGAGTCCAAAGATTTGATAAAATCCGACGACGTTGGCCCACCGCGGTGGCTAACGCCATTGGAGTCTGAGAGTAGGCTAACAGCCTCTCCTCTCTTGCTCTTTCTACCAGGTCTGTTTAATTCCCTCTACTTAGTTGCATCTTTTTTTTCTTTTTTTTTTTTATCTTTTATCAAATGGAAAATATTTGAAAAGGATTTATTATCTTTTTAAGGAATGTAAAATATTGTAATTTTAATAATATTCTTTTTATTTCCTCTCCCTTTCCCAACCAAATGTCAAAATACACCTCTCTTTCACAATACTCTGAAAACCCAATCAATCCTCAATCTAAACAACCGATACTTGTTTTTCACCTCCAAATGGGATTTTGGTGAGATATGAAACTGGCCGATTTTGAAGTTGAATTACAGAGAAATATCAAATCAAGAAATTGTACTCCTATTCACAGAAGTGGGTAAAGGGTTTTCCCTTAATTTTATAAATATTTCATTTAATAGAATGAAAAATGTAACACGATTTTCCAATTCATACCCCGTCTAAATTTGTGTAGAGTTTGTCTCCTTTGTTAATTGTTGATCACTCTGTGGTGTTATGTTAGTATCCTGTTACTTATATCTGTTAACAATGTCTAGCTTTTATGATGAGGATTAAATGATTGCAGGTATTGATGGTGCTGGACATGGTCTTAAGTTGCACCATAAAAGACTTGCAGAGTAAGTTGTTGCATGTGGAATTTCAATGCCCTGCATATTTCTTCATAATATATATGTGACAACCCAGTTAATATCATTCTCTTGTTTCTATATTTGAAGGATTTTTGATGTAAGGTGTTTGCACATTCCTATGGCAGATCAAACACCTTTGCCAGGTCTCTCTCTCCCCATCTCTCTTTCTCATATATTATGCATATTTTTTTTTAAGAAGTATCTTAAAATGAAGTCCATGAAGATATAATGAGAAAAACAGAAGAGTTAATCAAAGTCTTTTAGGCTTCGATTGAATGAATGGATTTGAATTTGAGGACTTCAAATCCATAATAACAAAGTCATTGAGTTTGTTTCGATACGATGGATTTCAAATTCATAGGCCCTATTTTGAGCTATTTTTTGAGTTAGTATGGTGGAATTCAGATCCATCTTATGATGGAGTCATTTGAAATTCTTCCTTCAAATGTCACCGTTTTTCCTCATTCATGTTTAATAGTTTTAAGGTAAATGTAACTGTACGAGTGAAATCTTGATTTAATTTGAAAAAGCAAACGACAGGTTCAAGGCAATTAAATTGGTAATTAAATTAAAATATGGTTTTTTGGCTATATGGTTTGTCCGGGAGAGCTCTCGAGCTTAAAGATATAGTTAATGGTCTTATGAATACACCAATATTTCTAGAGTCATTGAAAATTAAGGCCTTTTGCAGGCAACAATAAATTAAATGAAGTGATCTATTTTTTTCCCTCACATCAGTTGTTTGATCTGCTAGACCTAGTGAAGATGGTTGAGAGTGCCATTATGTCAGAGCACGAACGAGCACCAAAAAGACCAATATATCTTGTTGGAGAGTCTCTTGGAGCATCCCTAGCACTAGTTGTTGCTGCTAGGAACCCTGATATTGATATTGTCCTAATCCTGGCTAATCCAGGTGAGGGGCTTGTTTGTTGTAAATTATCGGATCCTGAATAGTAGGCAAATTTTGGCTTTCATATTATTAATTTTTTGCTTATGTTATGGCAGCTACAAGTTTCAGCAAATCATTGCTTCAAAATGTTTGGCCTTTGTCAGATATGATTCAAAAGCAACTGCAAGCTGGGGTGCCTCGTGCAATGAGCTCCATAACAGGTTTTCCTGCTTAGTTTTCAAGAATTTGTTTATGTTGTTAATTATTATGTGCAGATTGAACACCTGCACAATCTTTATAATGTAGCATATCAATAATGTGGGAAAAGCTGCTTCTACCTTAGTATCAGACTATTAGCAGGTCTGGTCGGAAATGTGCACATATGGATTTTTATAGCAAATTTTCCAATTCCCGGCGACCAAAAGATTAAAATCGAGAATTTTTTGAAAAAAAGGGCGTTTCTGCAATGTAATTTCTACAGGACTATTGTTGCCAAACCCCCTATATCTACCTTTATTTCTGAAAAATTCAGGGCTTGTTTGGTTATCTTTTCAAGATTCCTTTTTTTCCAGTATTTTCAATGTAGGTTTATTGGTTTTTGTGTGAAAAGAGATTATGGATGGATGCAAAAACTCTGTGTTTGATTTTATGTTGGAATTATGTTATTTTTACATGCTAATTCCCAATTAAATACCCTATTTGGAAATGACTTTTCCTCATATACTCTCAGTTTTCTTATTAACTTTATTGCTGGAAATAACAGTAGAAACAGTATTACAATTATCCCCTTACATTTTAGGCAGAATCAAACCTGGGGGGTTCTTTTGTAATTTTGAAACTTCTCCGGGTTTTTTGTAATTATCTGAAACCTCCAGGGTAGTTTTTGTAATTATCCTTTATTAACTTTTATTTCTGCAAGATTCAGATCTGAACATTAATTGAAAAACTATGTTATCTGTTAAGTCGTTATAAATTCTAGTTGTCCAAATTAGATTCCATGTTTAGAAATGACTTTTCACTGTGTGCTGTGATCTATTGTCATCCTCTCTTTACGATATTATAGAGTCAATATTCTGATTAATCTTGCTGCTGGAAATAACAGTAGAAACAGTATTGTGGAAGCTGAAGCTGATTCATGACATGCAAAATTATTTGAATTCACATATTCATGCTGTCAAAGCTCAGACACTGATACTCAAGAGGTAATTATCTGTTTCAGCCCTGAATCTTGTTTTGGTGGTTGAAAAATATATTTAAAAACAAGTGTTTTATTTTAAGGGTGTCGCATATGATTAATTAAATGATTCTGGATTTTTATATCATCTGTCCAGTGGAAAGGATGTGCTATTGTCAAGCCTAATGGAAGGTGAAAAACTTCGTAGCATGTTGCAACGCTGTGACGCGTTCATTTATTGGCAATGATGATCCTCTGTTCTTGGTAAGGAGATGTTCATCTCAATAATGCATACAATTAAACAGAACAGAGAATTTATAAACTAAAGATGCGTAGCTGAAAATTAGTAATTACAACATTATAAAACTGTTTATTTTAGCTTCTAAAGATTATGAGGATTGCAGCATACTATAAAGCTTAGGTGGTGGTTGCTTGGCTAACATGTATTTTTCAATAAGTTTTGAGTCGTGGTTGGAGGGGAGAGGATAAATTTCAAAGAAATTGAAAGATACATGGTTCAAACCCTGGTTAACTTGTAAGGGTGAAAGATGCCACTTGAGCTACAAGCTGGTGGTGCTAACATGTTGTTGTTGTGATTTGTTAGTTTTAATTTTAATTTTACTTTTATTTGATGATACTAAAAGAACTTCATGCAGATATATATAATCACGAGATATGGCTGTTGAAGTTTTAAAACTTCAAATTGTAACAGTTATGGTTGGTGAATCCATTTATTTACAGGATGAAAGATTTGATTTGGTAGCAGTCATCAAAAGAACCAATTATTACCGTCGCGGAGCTTCTTATGATTATGTCACAGATTTCTTACCACCAACAACGTCAGAATTGAAGGCAATATTTGAAGAAATAAGGTAACAAGTGTTTCTTGTAAACTCAAAATTTTCACAAATCTCATTAGCATGCCCCGAGTTCACCATGAAGACATAACATCTAAAAAAGCTGTCGCACTAGGGATTTTGGTTTTGTGTGAACTTGCCTCCCAAGTAAAAAAGTTGAATTCACGTGAAGGAAGTGTCTGCACAAACTTCTGCTTTTAATAGGAAGTGTTTAGTACATAAGTTGTAAAATTGTTTTTATTTGTGTGTAAAAGTAAAAATTTCCATTCAATTTCGAAATAGAATTTTGGGTACATATAAATATGTTTCAGGGTGAAAAATGTCCAAACAAACCTTCACATATTATAAAATAAAACTAGAAGCAGAATTAGAAATCTAAAATACTCATCCTTCTAGATTCTGATTATATTATGCAGAATTATAAGCAAAAGTTAACATTGGAATACTCTATAACTCACTTTTTTCTAGCCAAAAGCTGAGAATCACTTTTTTTAAGTGTTCACAAACTCTCGAAAGAATGTTTCAAGTAATAAAAGATTATAGGCTAGTTTTAGAGTTGAAGATGAGTTCTATTTATCAAGTATAATTTGTCATTGACTATATGACTTGAAAATCCAAATTCAGTTGGACGGATGTGGCCTTCAATCCTGTGATGTTGTCAACTATGGATGACGGAAAAATTGTGCGAGGACTTGCAGGAATTCCTTCAGAAGGACCAGTTTTATTAGTCGGTAACCACATGATGCTAGCATTGGACTTTACTCTGATACTACCCAAGTTCGTGACCGACCGAATATTATGCCCGAACAGTTGCACATCCATACTTCTTTGAAAGATTGAAGGATGGAAATTTACCAGATTTGTCAGTATATGATTTGCTCAGGGCTGTTGGTGGATTTCCAGTGTCAGCAACTAATTTATATAGACTTCTCTCGATGAAGTCTCATGTCATTTTGTTTCCAGGGGGAGTACGCGAGGCATTTCATCACAAGGTGTATCCAATTTTTAATGCCTTGTTGACAAACATTACATGAAAACTTTGCTATGTGGTAGTACAAAGACTGAATCTTTTTTTCCCCTTTTTGTCAGGGTGAGGAATATAAATTGATTTGGCCGGCTGAACCAGAGTTTGTCCGAATGGCTGCCAGATTTGGGGCCACAATTATACCTTTTGCTGGTGTTGGGGAGGATGATATTATTGAAGTAAGTATGCCCAAATTCTACCTTTTATTGGACTTAACTAACAGGTAAAATTGCAAAATTAGTCCTCTAACTATAGGACAATAGCAAAAAACTCATATAAAAATCACGTTTTCCAAAAAGTCCTATACCTATATGAACATGTCAATTTTGGTCCTACAAATGCACGATTTTGCAAAATTGTGCTATAACTGTATGAAATCTCAATTTTAGTCCTAATTTCATTGGAAATTGGGAACTATATGTGTGGCTCACGTGATTGAAATATATCATTGAAATTAGTACCAAAATTGATATTTGTATATAATTACAGGACTATATTACAAATCGTGCATTTTGAAGGACCACAATCGAGAGTTTTTTATAGTTACTATATTTTTTGGCAAACCGTGATTTTTACCGGCCTATACTTACAGACCAATTTTGCAATTTTGCCTAATTAACAGAACTAAAATAAGGAAAATTGGAAGTGTGCCATTTATTGTGGTGCCCTAGTGGTGCAGAGTGTGCTTTTGAGGCCGAAGGTCTGAAGTTGGATCCCCTACTTATGCACTTTTTGGCCGAGTCTGTCGCACATGACTTGATTAGTGTGGTTTACTTGGGTGGCATGGTTTATACGCTATTGCGTCAAGCTCGACTATTTATCCAGTGCACTCCCGAAGGGTAGTGGTTGTGGGTCTCCCATTGTCAAAGGAAAAAAGAACAACTTTTAGAATGCTTATTTGGAAAACTTGTTCTATGATCATTAACCTTTGTTGACATTTATTGCATTTTCTATAATTTATGGTGGGGCTTTTTCCTTGAACCAGTTGTTACTAGACTGTGACGATCAAATGAAGATTCCAGCCCTAAAGGATTTCATAGAAGGACTAAATAATGAAACCGTCAGGTTAAGGTAATTAAGTTAACACTATACTACTGTTTTTAAGTTTTTATCCACTATTATGAAGCAAACTCTATGTTGAATTTTGAGGATAGAAAGAAAAATGAAAAAGACAGAGATATCACCTATATTATATATATATATATATATATATATATATATGGATTGGATCTTCTACTTGAAACCCGTGTTTCATCTCCTATTTCATTGCACGAATGATTGTGGGTTTTTAATATCATAAGTGTTATACATGTGCCAATTATCAGTGAGGTGGAACACAAAATGAACACAAATTTGGAATAGAAGATCCAAGCATATATATATTATATATATACACATATAATGGTGTGAAGTACGTAAATGAAAAGATTTTCCGATATTAATTTATATGAAATCAAACATTCTTTAATTCAAATAATGATACATTATTCAATTATCAAATCATTTCCGATTTGATTTTGCTCTCAAACTTATTTTGCATCATAAACAAACAAATGGAGTATTTTGGCGACATGATAAATTAACAGAATGATAGTTTGTCAAAAACTTAATTGTGAAATTAAACTTTGCAGATTTATACCTTTACAGAAAGCTTACACTATTCTCTCTGAGAAACTTTTCAGTTTGTAGGAGTTAATTAGCTCTTTCTTTCGTTTGGTTGTATTAATACAGGGGTGCTGTTGAAGGCGAAGTCGCGAAGCAATATCTATACTATCCTGTATTCCTACCCAAATTACCTGGCCGCGCGTATTTCTTATTCGGAAAGCCAATCTCAACAAAAGGTATTTTAGTATTTTATATTCCCATATTTGACCTTTGATCACAAGAGTATATATATGTTGGGCTGAATCTAGCTTCTGTGTTGTGCTACAGGAAGGGACGATATATTGAGAAACAAAGACAAAGCTTGCGAAATGTACTTAGAGGTACAAAATGAGATAGAGAAATGCATTGCTTTTTTGAAGAAGAAACGAGAAAAGGATCCATATAGGAACCTTTTAGACCGTTTAGCTTATCAGAGCTCCAATGGCTTCCATTCTGAAGTCCCGACTTTTGAAATTTGATCATTTGTTATCTCTGGAGACGATTTTTCAACTTTCCTACTTCACTGCACCACTATGTGTACCAGATGGAAACATCTACATGCATGTCCCATTCCCAACAGAAAGTGGCACATGACAACCATTGGAGGAGAACATGCATGATGAAGTGCTTTCTTTGGTGTCATTTGCAAATATGACCAACTCTTGTTCAGATGGATAGGGAGACAATCACTCAACCATCTACTTTGATTTTATTTTGGTTGTCCTCCGGAGTTCTTCAAATCAAATGGATTAACTCGCATGTTCTAAAAGAATGTTAATGATTTACACTCATTTTTGACACTTCAGATCTCTTATGAATGCTGTCTGGTATTTCATATGATATTTCAGTATACAAGGTTAATGTCACATATACAATAATGTCATCATCTTACATTCACATGTTGCATTGGAATACCAGGTAATTAAAAGAATAGTGCAGGAAATAAGAGATCCCATATCTATTAAATGATCGCCCTGTAACTCATATGTTGTAATTTTTGGATTATTATCACCTATTATGATAAAATATATATAATAATATCATCATCTTATTTATGTGATATTTATTTAGTGCATTGAAATACCAAGTAAGAATATTGCGGAAAATAAGAGACCGTGTATGTATTTCTAGTGCTTGCATCGTACCCTCATATGTTACAATTTTTGAGTTATTGTAACCTATTATGGTAAGATATGTGCATTTAACATAATAATAATAATAATAATAATAATAATAATAATAATTATTATTATTATAATAATAATAATAACACCACAATAATGGGGCTAATAACACAATAATGGGGTGTTGGGCAGACTTGGTGGTTACGGGCAACGGCAGGAGGGTAATGGGGGGGCTGACATTGGTAGTTGGAAGGGCTGTTTTTGTTTGGTTGTGTGTTTGGACTATCTTGTAATTTCCAACGAATTGCCGATGATGATGATATGCGTTGAGCACAAAATAAGTTTTTGCACAAGTATATAAAAATACACTTGTGCGGCACCTTTAAGGCAAAATTCAATGAAGCAGAATGTTGATTATAAACAATGAAGAACAAGTCAAAGCTCCCCTATTGTATTTGATCTCTAGCTCAACCTTCTACCGTGAAAGTAAGAAAGAGAACAACTAAACCTAACCTAGGTTACACTTGTCTCTCAAAATATCAACAAGAAGAAAAACTCGGAAGGAACGTGTTGCAAAAGGTGAATGTACTAGGCACCTCCAACTCTCTTTTAATGGCTTTGGCTCTCAACAATGGATCTCAGCACATCAATAATTTAAGAACAGGTGATATGAAGAGGAGTTGCAGATTGTGATGCCGATTGTTATGCCAACACTCTGTGCAACGCCTGTAGAATAGTTAAACACAACCTCTTATTGAATTATTTTCTGCACTTTCCTTTAAGACTCTCTCTAATTTGGCTAAGGCTCAAGCTCCACGAA
The DNA here is from genome assembly GCA_016081115.2 of Rehmannia glutinosa. Taxonomy (NCBI): domain Eukaryota; kingdom Viridiplantae; phylum Streptophyta; class Magnoliopsida; order Lamiales; family Orobanchaceae; genus Rehmannia; species Rehmannia glutinosa. The sequence goes on from CM071930.1 coordinate 49,311,307, forward strand.
ATTCCTCAGCCTTCAATCTCCTTAAATAGGGGCCAAAAGTAACTCCAAAACCTATAAAAGGAAAGTGGAAAAACTACTACAAACATGTGTTAGTGGGTTAGTTAATTCCTTAAACTAAGCACCACTCATCATATAACTACCTGCCACTACTCCTATACTAATAAAACTGCTAAAAACTACGAAAAACTTACTGAATCGTATTTATAACATATGGGAACAAATCTAACTGTGCAAACACATGTAATTTTCCAGAAAAGCAAAACTGAAAAATGAGTTGACTAAAGTAGCAAACTCCAACAATCTCCCATTTTTTGTCTTTCTGGACAAAACTTGTACAAAAATAAACCTAATACGAAAATACCCCTAATACCCACAACTTAACATAATTGAAATAATCCACACAACAGTATAGAATACAAAAATACACATATACTCAAGATTCACACAATAGAAGAAAAGTCTCCCAAAATCAAAGATCCAATAGACAAGTTCAAACCATAATAGCAAATCAAGTTACTGATATGAAAACTAAAAACTTGTCTGAAAGCAACCCATAATTAAAATTATTCAGTCACATATTTATCTCCACTACCAGTGTCACATGTACTGCCATCACTTCAAGCATCACTTAGCATACATAAAGTAATAGTTTTGTGCTACTTTCATCTCCTCCTTTTTTGTACAGAAAGGAGCTTAATATCTCCCCCTCAAATGAGTATAATACTCAGATCAAAATAAATGAAGGAGTAAAGTGAAATTAAACTTGGTGAAGGTGAAATAAAAAAACAAAGAGTTTTGCTTCCTGCTTAGAAAAATGAAGGGATGAATCTTTTAATATTATGAAAAACTTGAGCAATATGTTCATCTTCCATTTCCAAACAAATAGTGATGAGTGTGTATACATATATGTCTGTGAGTAAAAATGGGCGACAATTTTTTTTTTGTCTTTTGTCTTTTTGTTTTTTGTTTTTTATAAAAGAAAGTAAATATACAAAGATGATTTGATAAATTTGGTACTTAAAAAGTCATATTAAAAATCATAAATGTAATAATTAAGAACACTTAACAAATAGTGCACCCAGTCAAAACATCTCATAATCACCCCACTAATATTAAGCACCAAGATAGGAAAGTAGGTTAGAAAAAATATCCGCCACACTATATCTCCACTTTAAATCAGTTGTTGGAATATTTTTTTCCATTAAATGCATGCTCTAACAATGCCTAAAAACGTGTGAAAATGTTGAACAAAAAATGCAAATAGACACATATAAAACTAAAAATACCACACAACGTTCATAAGAAGTGTTGGCCACATTTGGCTAAGCACCTCGATTTTCCTCAAGATCAATATATTATGGCCATTAACAGATCTAATAATGATATTTCCTTGTACAAATTCTCAATTTTGCCCAACAATATTTTTATTTTTTTTTGCAATTTCTTTTTTATGCAGTTTTTCTATACACATGTACACAATAGCTCTTTTTTGTCATGCCATTGTTTCACAGGGAACATGATCACAAAAATATGAAAGATTCCTCAACTACTCCAATGACTTACAAACAGTGGAGCTAAACTCATATTTATCTATGTTACCATTTTCGCATGGGGCATGATCATACTCAAGATGAAAGACCCCTCAACTACTTAGTAACAAAGATCATTAGCGGAGCTAAAAACGTACATAAAATAGGCTAAAGAATTGGACAAGTATTTTTGAATTTTCAATCTGATTTTGGCCAAAAATATTATACTCAAATTAAACTGAAAATACTTCACAAATGACACACTTAGTATGAAAATCTTGAAGATATTATGCATGAAATGCAGAATGCCTAAAAACCTAAAAGAAAACAACAAAATATACAGGTGTTACATGAAGTGTTGTAACACCCAATGCAACACACAGTTTCAGATAACACATAATTAAAAACAATGGTGAATATGTCGTCAAGCTGATTCTCAATGTCAATATGATGCTTGCAAATTATATTATTCACATCCAAATTCCACATAAAATGATGCATACTATCAATGTGTTTTGAATGAGAATGTTAAATTAGATTTCTATAAATGTCAAACGCGCTTAGATTATCACAATGCATGATTAAATCGCCACTAGAAATACTTAATCATCAAAATCATCATAAAAGTGATGTCCTGCATCAACACAATTCGAAGAAGACTTACTTAATTATCACAATACGTGATTAAATCGCCATTAGAAATACTTAATCATCAAAATCATCATAAAAGTGATGTCTGCATCAACACAATTCGAAGAAAACTTACCAGGTCACAACCAAAAATTGCATACCTGTCAGGTGTTAAGTCAAGTGATATGACACTTCTGGCATCACTTTGGAAGTCACTAGGTTTCTGTTATTTCTTCTTCAAAAAAATGATCAAGCCCATACAAATTTCCTCTTTCTCCACTATCATCTTAGGTGGATTTAAGCATTTGGAATTTAAATGCTTCTTAGGCTTAGAAGCCTTGCTGTAAAATGGAGCTTCATCATTTTGAGATTGAAAAGCAAGCTTTTCCCTTTTTTACACGTATGATGCTTCATTTGTTGAGCCAAATAACTCGAATATTTGCAGGATACAGTTAAGTGTATTGAATTGGAGAGAGTCAATATGTTTGGTCTCTTCAATGGAGTAAATTTTGACATTGAATTTATCGGGAAGAGACCGCATAACCTTGTATACACACTACTAGGATTTCCAAGGACATCCCTAAATATCCATGTAAATTGAAATCTGCAAAAACACACATGATCACACCAAGTATCGTGCAGTGTAAGCTCTTGATGCCAATTGTTAGAATTCAAGGGTGAATTCTCGGATTTGCAATGTATGTCATGCAAAGTGTTGCCAACACTTAAGGTGACACAACGAAAAACATTATGGCAAAATCACAATGCATAGTATAATGAAATGCTGAATGAAAAACAAACGAATAGGTTGAGCACAATGTTGAAAGGAAAACACACAAATGAGCACAAGATTTAATATTTTGCACAAGTATATAAAAATATACTTGTGCGACACCCTTAAGGCAAAAATCGATGAAGCAGAATGTTTGATTACAAATAATGAAGAAGTCAAAAGCTTCCCTATTGTGTTTGATATCCAACTCAATCTTTTACCGTAAAAGTAAGAGAAGAACTGAACCTAACTTAGGTTACACTTATCTCTCAATATATCAATAAGAATAAAAACTCTGAAGGAAAATGTTACAACATGACACTAGGCACATTCCCTTAAAACACTCTTGTATAGAAAAAAACTCAACCAACTCTCTTTTTATGGCTTTGTTTCTCAACAATGGATCTCTGCACATCAATAATTCAAGAACAGGTGATATGAAGAGGAGTTTCAGACTATGATGCCAACACTCTGTGCAACACCTTTAGAACAGTTAAGCCCAACATGTTGTTGAATTATTATCTGCACTTTCCTTTAAGATTCTCTCTAATTTGGCTCAGGCTCAAGATCCACGAAATCCCTCAGCCTTCAACCTCCTTAAATAGGGCCCAAAAGTAACTCCAAAAAGTGAAAAAACTACTACAAAACATGTGTTAGTGGATTAATTAATTCCTTAAACTAAGCACCACTCATCATATAACTACCTACCACTACTTCTATACTAAAAACTGCTAAAAACTTACTGAATCATATTTACAACATGTGGGAACAAATCTAATCGTACAAACACATGTAATTTTCCAGAAAGGCAAAATCAAAAAATGAGTTGACTAAATTAGTAAACTCCAACAGAAACATATCCATTGATTGGGGTTTGTATAATGAGTCTTGAGAATTTGAGCTGAAAGTTGGGGAAAATATTTTTGTATGGTTTTATCTTGGCAGAAGAATTACGTGTAGAGAATACTGATGAGAAATCTTGAACTACTGGTATCACATGAGTTTGATGAGAGATTTGTGACATATGTGAATACGAGACTTTGTATCTGTTGGAAATTTAGTTTTGATAAAGTGGGCGTCGACCAAACTTTGATCAAATTTTCGGTGGCTAAATATTAAATTCTAGAGAAATTAAATTGTAAATTATTAATCTAAGTTCTGAGTAGATGTTCGTTTATTTTTTATTTCTCAAAACCAAATTTTGGCGAGTGAGAAATTAATACATGAAGTTGGTCACACGAATGGGAATTATGTAAAGGGAGTTGAAAGAGTTTAACCTTGTCCAAAATAGAATATAAAACATAGTTTATCCTAGTATAAATACTAGAAGGTGTTATTAGTTGGATATACTATAACATAAGTGGATGATCACAAGTGGGCATACGCGTGTGCGCCTTGACCAACCTGGCTCGGCCCTTTGGGCCCAGGTTTTGGTTCTCTATAGTTTTGTCACTCGAAAATGGGCTTGGCCCAAATTCAAGTGTCTGTTAGACCTAGTGAATCTGGACATTACAGGTGTCCAGATTCGTATTTGTCTATTAGAGTTTGTAACTTCTCATATAGTGGTTATTGATGGGGTTGTAACACCTGACAGTTACAAAGAAAGTTAATATCCACTCACCTGACTTTATTCCCTGCAGGTTGGATTTGTTACCTAGGCAAGATTTTTCATTACAGAAGACACACAGAAAATTCATGCTTTACTGCATATTTTGAAAATGTTGTCACAAGGGTCGTAATATCTCGTGTCACACATCCTCTCTGCATTTGAGTCCAACAACTTGTCTTCACTCCTTCCGGTTCGAAAGGTGATTTTGTATCAATGGTGCTACTGTCAAAAGACGTAAAGCCATTTTATCTTTGGAGCCTTTACATCATTACGTGAACACTAGTCGGGAGGTATTTATCTTGCGAAAAGAGATCATATCTCGACTCGGCTTTTGTCCAGTTTTCGAATTTGCAAGTCATGACAAGTTGTAATTGGTAGATTCTATTTCTTTGTAATTTTTTGTTTTATTTGTAAAAGCCATTGTTGAAAGCTTCCCATTGTAACACTTTGTATTCAACAATCGCAAGACAAATATCAAACTTCACGATGGCGAGCACTAGAAGAACTCCGATCATCCCTCCCGCTCAAGCTGAGAAACCTGAATAATTTATGGGTTTTAATTTCAAGAGGTAGCAACAAAAAAATGTTATTTTACTTGACGACCCTTAGCTTGGCAAAATACCTGACTGAGGACGCTCCTGTGGTGGCTTAAGGCGAAACTAATATTGAAAAACACATTGCGTTTGAAGCATGGGGCTAGAGTAATTTCCTGTGTCGTAACTGTGTCCTACACGGACTTAGTGATGCATTGTACAGTGTATACTGTGCGGTGAAATCCTCCAAAGAATTGTGGGAATCTTTGGAGAAGAAATAGAAAACTAAGGATGTCGACACAAAGAAATTTGTTGTCGCTAAGTTCTTGGATTTTATAATAGTTTATTCTAAAACCGCGATGGAACAAGTTCAAGAGTTCTACTTGATCCTAAATGAAATCTCTACCGAGGGAATGGCCTTGCCAGGGGCATTCCAATTGACCAATTTGATTGAGAAGTTTCCCCCAAGTCAAAGGAAATACCTAGTGATAAGGGCAAGAAACCGGCAGCTGGAAAGTTCCAAGAGACTTGCTACAACTGTGGCAAACCGAACCATATGACAAAGGACTGCCGTTAGCCATATAAAAAAGAAAACCAAACAACAGTCCAATGCCAATATGGTTGAACAAATACAACTAACCGATGTTAACATATCAACGACGGTGTTTGAAGCCAATCTGGTGGATAACCCAAAAGAATGATTTATGGATATCGGTGCCACTTGCCATGTCTGTTCTGATAGGGATGCATTCTACTCTTACATCCCGTCGATCGGAAGGGAGCTCCACAAGGGGAATCACGCCTTTTCTGTTGTTGCTGGCATTGGTACGGTGGTACTGAAGCTTACTGCGGGCAATGAGTTGAAGCTGAAGGATCTACTGCATGTCCCAGACATCTGTAAAAATCTGGTTTTGGTTTCACTGCTGGTCAACCATGGGTTTAGACTAGTTTTTAGTCTGAGAAGTTTGTATTTAGCAAGTTTGGACAGTTCCTTTGTTATCTAGACAAGTGATTGTTCAAAATGAATGAATCACCGTACACCGTTTTGGCAAAGAAATGAATAAGATTTCTTATGTTTACATTCTTGAGTGCTCTGATTTATGGCATATTAGATTCGGACATGTAAATCTAAATGCTATAAAAATATTGATATATTTGGATTTAATTAATTTACCAGAAGCAAACTCACAACGAAAATGTGAAGTTTGTGTTAAAGCCAAAATGACTAAGTTACTATTTCATTCGGTTGAAATGAGCACTTCGCTTTTAGAGTTGATACACACTAATGTGTGTGATCTGAAAGTTGTGCAAACTATAGGCGGTAAAAAATATTTCATCATTTTTATTGATGATTGCACAAGATTTGCTACTTATATTTGTTAAGAAGCAAAGATGAAGCTTTAAAAGCTTTTAAATATTATAAAAATGAAGTTGAAAAACAACTTGGTAGCCGGATTAAGAAAATTCGGAATGATAGAGATGGTGGATATGTTGCACTGTTTGAAGAATTATATACCTTGTTGGGAATAATTCATCAAACAACGACTCCATATTCACCACAATCTAATGGTATTACTGAACGCAAAAACCGGACTCTTAAAGGGATAATGAGTGTCATGTTGATAAGTTCTGGATTACCTCAGAATATGTGGGGGAAACTGTTTTAACAACCAACCACTTATTAAATAAAATACCACTAAAAGGGAAAGATAAGACTCTTTGCGAATTGTGGAAAAAATATAAGCCTTCTTATAAGTACCTTAAAGTGTAGGGGTGTTTGGCTAAGGTTGGAATACATGAACCTAAGCATGTTTAAAAACTATCCTAAATGGTTGATTGTGTGTTGATAGGTTATGCACTTAATAGTAGTGCATATTATTTTATGGTAGATAAGTCAAAAAATCCAGAAATGACATTTGTTACCATAATTGAATCAAGGAATGTTGTATTATTTGAGAATATTTATCCTTGTAGAGAAAGGATAAATGGAAGTTTTAAGAAACGAACGTATTCTGATGTGACTGTGGATGTTACTGCAGATGGAATCACATCTGGAATAGTTGCAGATGTGACTGCAGATGTAGTTGGAGGTGTTGTTTTGGATATTATAACATCTTCAACAACATCTGGTACCACATTTGCAATCACATTTGGCGTGACAATTAGTTCAACACCAAATGGCAAAGAACTAAGACAAAGTAAGAGGCTTAAGGTTGATAAATTTTTGGACTCGACTTCATAATGATTATGTTAGATGGTGAGCCGAACTCGATTAAAGAGCTCTAAGTAGTCCAAATGCTCCGCTCTGGCAAGATGCTATCAATAGTGAATTCGAGTCCATTCTGCAAACTCATACGTGGGAGTTGGTTGATCTCCCTGATGGTCATAAACCTTTAAGATGTAAGTGGATCCTAAAGAAGAAGTATAAAATAGATGAAACTATTGATAAGTATAAACCTCGGCTTGTGGACATGGGCATTAAAAAAAAGAAGGGTATGATTTCTTTGACACTTATTCTCCAATAACGATGATTGCATCTATCCTGGGTGCTTCTCGCAATTGTTGCCTTGCACAATTTTGAGATTCACCAAATGGATATCAAGATGCCATTTCTGAATGGAGAAATAAATGCGGAAATATACAAGGAACAACCTGAAGGGTTTGTTGCACCCGGTCAAGAAAAGAAGGTGTGCAAGTTAATAAGATCATTGTACGGACTGAAACAAGCTCTAAAACAATGACATCTTAAATTTAATAATACGATGTTGTTAAATGGATTTAAAATCAACGAGTGTGATAAACGCCTATATTTCAAAGGAATATTAGAAACATTTGTCATAGTTTGTCTATACGTAGATGATTTACTAATTATGGGCCATAGTCATGATTCTATCATGGATACAAAAAGAATGTTAAAGAGGAACTTTGACATAAAGGAAATGGGGACTGCTGATGTGTTCCCAGGGATCAAAATCCGTTGAAATCATGATGGAATTGTCTTATCACAATCCCACTATGTGGAAAAGATGTTCAAGAAATTCAATGCTTTTGATGGTTCACCGTCAAAGACGTCCATTGATTGAAGTATAAATCTGGCTGATAATAAAGTAGAACCAGTGGCTCACGTTTATAATAGACAGTCTGATGTACATCACAAACTATACACGTCCAGATTTAGCCTATCATGTAAACAAGCTGAGTAGATTCACGAACAATCCAAGCTATGAGTATTGAAAAGTATTACCCAAGGTGTTAAAATACTTGCAGTATACTTATGATTATGGGCAATACTACTCAAGATATCCAGTTGTACTTGAAGCGTATAGTGATGTTAGTTGGATTATGGATTCGAAAGATTCTTATTTCATTAGTGGATACATATTCACCATTGGAAGTGGTGCGGTATCATAGAAGTCCACAAAGCAAACCTGTATAGCTTAGTCCACCATGAAATCTAAGTTTATAGCTTCAAATAAAGCTGGTGAAGAAGTAGAGTGGCTTCAAAACGTTTTGGAAGATATTCCCTATTGGAGTAAACCGTGCCTTCTGTAATGATTCATAGAATATTCAAGCGGCTATTGGAAAAGCACAGAGTAATATGTATAACAGTAAGTCTCAATATATTCGTTGGAGACATAATACAGTTAGACAATTGATCTCAAACGATGTGATGTCAATTGACTACGCAAAGTGAAAAGACAATTTAGCAGACCCACAAAAGGGATGAATCGAGATCAATTGAATAAAATGCCATAAGGAATGGGCTTAAAGTCTTCAAAGTAAAATAACCATCATAGTGGTAACCTAACCATGACGACTAGAGATCCCAAGAACTTGGTTCAATGGGAAAACTAAACTATGAAGGTTATATTGTAACACTTTGAAATAATGTTTCAACCCATCACTAGAAAGCAAAGGCAAGTGTTGAAACAACTCCAAAGTTGTGGTGAAACTAAGTTCTTTGACTTTTAATTATTCCTACACCTCGACGAGGTTGAGTATGGTAGGATATTGGGATAGGAGATAACCTGCGTAAGTGAGAAATGCGGGCCACTTCAAAGTAACACTTATGAATCAAAAGAAGATGTCTATGGCCAAAACAAACACAATACGTGAGGACAGAAGGTGTTCGGACCTTATTGTGTTAATATTGTCGACTCGGTATACGCTATGGAGGAATAATTCAAGGATTGCATCCACTAAGCCGCCAGTGTACCCGATTGTATTGACTATGGAAGGTTCAAAGCTACAAGCTACCTTTCTGCATGCAATATTGCTCTTGAGGAATGGTATGTGTGTCTGTATTCGTATATGCATTAATTTTCACTCATGTGGGGGATTGTTAGAAATTTAACTTTGATAAAGTGGACGTCGACCCCACTTTAACTAAATTTTCGGTGGCTGAATATTTAGTTTTAGAGGAATTAGTATTTATTATTTCTCAAAACCGAATTTCGGTGAGTGAGAAATTAGTACACGAAGTTGGCCACACGAATTGGCATTATGTAAGGGAGTTGAAAGGCTTTAGCCTTGTCCTATATAGAATATAAAGCATAGTTTTTCCTAGTATAAATGCTAGAAGGTGTTATTGGTTGGATATACTATAACACAAGTAGATGATCACAAGTGGGACACATGCGCGTGCCCGCCCAACCCGGCCTCGGCCTGGACCTTGGGCCAGGTTTAGGTTCACTATAGTTTTGTCACTCAAAAATGGGTTTGGCCTAGATTCAAGTGATTGTTGACCCTTGTGAATCTGTACATTGCAAGTGTCCAGATTTGTATGTGTCTGTTGGAGTTTGTAACTCCTCAGATAATAGCCATTGATGGGGTTGTAACACCTGACAATTACAAGGAAAGTTAATGCCCACTCACCTGACATTATTCCCTTCAGATTGGATTTGTTGCCTATATATAAGCTGGTTTTTCATTGCAGAAGACACACAGAAAAATCATACTTTACTGCATATTCTGAAAGCATTGTCACAAGTGTCGTAACATCTCATGTCACACCTCCTTTGCCACATTTGAGTCCAGCAGCCTGTCCTCACCCCTTCCAATTCGAAAGGTGTTTTTGTATTAGTGGTGTTACTGTAGAAAAGACGTAAATCCATTTTATCTTTGGGGACATTACGTCATTATGTGAGCACTAGCCGCGATGTATTTGTCTTGCGGAAAGAGATCATATCTTGACTCCACTTCTGTCCAGTTTTCAAATTTTCAAGTCAAGATAAGTTGTAATAGATTGATTCTATTTCTTTGTAATTTTATGTTCTGTTTATAAAAGACATTGTTGAAGGCTTCTAGTTGTAACACTTTGTATTCAACAATATTCAGGGGCGGAACCAGGATTCGATAGGGGGCAGTAGTTGAAAGATCAAATATTTATTTTATATAATAATAAAAGAGTCTGTTCGATTTTTAGTCATTTATCTATAACAAAACAAAATAGCCATTTTTTGACAAAAAACATGTTTAGCCAGTTTTGAGTTCAATTGTCCATTCTGACCTTTTATATTTCTCGGGACCAAGAAATACTTCTCGGTATGCAGAATTATTCCGAGAAATATTTCTCGATCCCGAGAAATGTACATCATCAATTTCTTTCAAATTGGCTAAGTAATTCACCAAAGAATACAATGAGGGTACAACTGTTATTTTTTTGTCAAAATAGCTAAAAAATATGGTACCGAAAAACATGGTTATTTTTCATATTTTGAAAACCTAAATGGCTAAAAAGGCCTATTTGCACACAATAAAACTTAGAATATATATTTTTGCATCAAATACAATGACAATACCCATTATTAAGTGTTTCAAAATACATAATTACAATCATAATATATTAAAATTTAGAATGTTTCTTGTTACATATCACGAAAATCATCAATAAAGGAGACACAAGTTTTCTACAAATATTGAAGTATTAATATACACATTAGAGGTAATTTAATTTACCATCCAAACTATGCGTATTTTTCTACTGTGCCCACTTAACTTTTAATTATTCAACTTACCCCATGAACTTTGCAAATTGTTGCTCTTAACCTATAATTTCCAAATTTATCCCTTAACCTTTACAGTTAATTTGTTTTGTGATCTCTGAAAATGGTAACATAGCCTAGGTTTATTGATGAAATTTATATTATTTAAAATTATTTTTATATTGAATAAAGATGAAATTTTGAGAGAAAATTAATTCAAATAATTGTTCGAGATGTAATAGCTACAGACAATCCACTAACAATGAAGGAAAATTTAAAAATTATGGGCTAAGTGCATTAATTTGCAAAGTTCAGAGGGTGAAGTAGAACAATTTGAAATAACGCATAATTTGGTGGGGGGGGGGTAAATTAAAATTACCTCTACACATTATGGTGCATTGAAATGTGAACTTGAAGTGCGTAAGGGTATATGCCCACAAATTTTAAAAAAATTAAATCCTTACTCATTTATAATTTTTATCAGCGAATTGGGAGCCCGAAGATATTGAGGTCCATTCTTCTTTTTTTTTTTCACAAAACAATTACCCAAAATTTACATATAAAACAAGTAAAAGTAAAATGTTTGGGGCGTCCAAGTGCATGTATGTCCGCCTGTTTGCATCTAGATTAAGCTTAAATGTCCTAGTTGCATGTATTAGGTTAAATCTTGTGGATATGTATGATGAAAGTTTGTTCTTATCTGTTAATAATAAATGATGATGATGATGATGATGATGATGAAATAAAGAATATAATCTTATAAAAATAATACATAAATTTTAAATGCAAAAAAGTTAATCATATGGACTTTTTAAAATGAGCCTTACAAAATAATTAATGGACTTAATGGAAAATAAAAGTGGAAGTATTTATATTGGGCCATGATTAAATTCATAAGGTCCATGATTAATGATCTAAAGTAAAATAAAGTATGTGGTGTTTCATCCTACCTCATTCAAACAAATTTCATCCTCGAAATTCAATTATATACCTTCATATTGTAGGGTACTTAAACTGGATTTCCTCTTCTTATCCAATATAGCTTTATTCTTATATGTCTACTCCATTGTATATTAACGAAGGACACTCTTGTGTGCTCTTGTTCCAAAATAGCTATAAGTATTTCTTCGTAAGACGTATTTCTATTTATGTACAAATTCTTGTAGTCAATAATATCATCGTGATCATACATGTACTTCTTTAATATCGAAACATGGACACACATTGTGTACCCTTTACACGTTTGACGGCGATGCCAAAAGCTAAGCAACGTCTCCAATTCACTCTAGTGTCTCCAACGGCCCGATGTATCGAGATTGCAGTTTTTTTAATCAAATCTCACAATTCCTTTTATCGGAACTACTTTCAAAAACACCTTGTCACCAATGTCAAATTGTGTGTCCTTTTTACGCTTATGAACTTATCAATGTATGACTTTTATCTATCTTGAGCAATCTTAATTCTATACCGAATCTCTAAAATCTTCTCTAATGTTTGTTCAATCAATTCCGGTCCCAACATATTCCTTTCACTAACTTCACTCCAACACAAATGTGATCTATATTTTATATCATACAAGGCTTCGTGTGGAGTCATCTTAAAAGTAGTCTCGTACTTCTTGTCATGTATGAATTTAACAAATAGCAAAATTATTTTTTAATTATTTATATATGTTGAGTACACACGCTCTTAGCAAGTCCTCTAATATTTAATAGTTCTCCCTAACTTCTCATTAGTTTTCGGATGGTGAGTTGTATTATCCTCAAATATGATCAAATGTCAAATAGGAAAACCCAATATTGAAGAGGCTTGTGGACGCGGCATATTTTTTAGTTGACGAGGTATAAATTATAATATTGTTTATAAATATTTAAGTGACTTGTTATTTATTTATTAACTTTAAATTGCTATGTTATCAGGTGTAGGTACCAAAGGGGTGTCAGTTAAGTTTGGGGGGGTTGAATAGACTTTATTTCCCATTCAGCTGGGAGGCTCCTTAAGATCTTCATACACATCTCCTTTTGTGTGTATTCCTTCCCAAGAGGGGAAAGCTCATTTGTGATTTCAGTGAATCTGGCATCCAGCCGATCCATGGTTTCACCTGCAAGCATTTTGAAATTTTCAAATTTTTGAACAGCAACAGACAATGTATTTTCTATAATTTGATCTGATCCTTCACAAATTAAAGTTAGTTTATTCCAGATTTCTTTTGCAGATTTGCAAGATTTGACTTTATTGAACATTGCTTTGTCCAATGTCTTGTAGAGTATGTCCTTGGCCACATTGTCCAAGTTGTATCTCCTCCTATCCTCATTAGTCCACTCAGTCCTTGGTTTTTCAACCATGACTGGTCTTTCCTCAGCAGCAACTTCTTCTCCTTCAGCTGCAGCTGCTCTTATTGCAGCCGTATTCACTTTAAGTATTTGCAGTGGCCCATCCTCTATCACAAGCCACATTTCATCATGTAATACAGATAGATGAGCCTGCATACGAATTTTCCAATCATCAATTTCTTCAATAGTGAACATAGGAATGCGTGTCAGATTTGCTTCCATGATAATAATTTTGCTTAAGATGAAAGATTTTGAAAATGCAAGTGTTTAAAACCTTTTTGAAAAGATAGAGATCTAGTTCAGTAACCAGTGCAGAAGGCTCAATGAACCAACTGCTCTGATACCACGTGTACGTCCCAAGGGGTGTGAAGTAAGGTTTAGAAGGGGGGTTGAATAAACCTTACCAAATTTTCGATTTTAGTCCTTTTAAAATTACAACAGAGTTGACTCAAATAGCTATGTCCTTGAGGGACAGCTAAGTTGGTTATTCAGCTAAGTTAGCCACTCAACAGACTCGATAGAGCTGTTGATAGAATAACTCGACCGTTTAACCTAAACTTAACTTGTTTGGTTTGGTTTTATCAGCGAAAGACTTAACACCCTTTGATTTGTTTTAAGTTTGTTTTAAATACTTAATTTAGCACTTGGTTATCAATCAGTTGGATAGCAAATATGATTCTAACAACAGGTATAAGGTAAATATGCAGGAATATAAATGTGTTGAAAGTAAATGACACAAATGTTTTATAGAGGTTCGAAGATTGGGTAATTATTCCAATCCTCTCTTCTCCAACTCCTGGAGGAATCCATTAAGTAAAATATCAGTTTACAAAGTGGTGAACAGTCTGGGACAACCTTGATCACACAACCGGCTTCTCTTGTGACTCAGCTTCTTTGCAGGACAGCTGCCTTGCTACTTCATATCACTTCTCAAGTTCTTGGATTTGATCACGAAGCCCTCCAACAAACTTGATACTGGTTCGACCTTGAACCTTCCTACAATCCTACTTGGAAAATAGACCCCTTTTGATTCTTCAAAAGTTTCCTCTTCAACAGATTTGAAGTTGTCTTTCCTTCACAGCTTGTGTTGGATCAATTTCCTTCGAGTTTCAGGCTTGAGGATTTGCTTAAATGTACTTGAGAATATTGCAGGTTAATTGTTTGAATATTGCTTGCTTGTTCATGGTTCAGGTTATCAAGGTAACATCTTCTCAATAAATTCCTCAACCTTTTATAGTGCACTATTGGAATTTTGCCCTTTGAAAAGATATGCTAATTTCAAAAGTCACTTGTATTCGTTGGCTTGTGTTGTCTGCAGTCCTTGATGTTGACATTTCCTCGTATTAAATGTCTTGCAGCATTGCAGATTTTCTGACACACGGTGCAGTGTTTCCCATTGGTTTATTCCTTTTGCACAATTCTGGGACTAACACTTTACACCTGACAGCTTTGACATGTTACTATTATGAGTAACATTCTTGACTTTAATCAATGGATCTAAGTCAGTTGTCTTGACTAGACTGTTGTCTTTACCCCAAGCGACTTGAGTCAGCTCCAGTCATTAGATGACTCAACTGTCACTTCAACTTTGAGACTTGGCTTCTTGAGATAACTTGATTGACACTTCTTATAGATGTTCCTCAGCTGACACTCCTTCAGTCGAGTCCTTGATTTCCTTCTAGGCCATACTCAGTTGACACACATCAGAGTCTTCAATCCAGTCAGCTGACTTCTTGTATTCCTTGGCATAGCTGACTTGACTCAGCTTTTCCAGCCCTATCTATTACAATACAAATTACAAGGAAAATGGGGTGCCAACTTTCTAGTTTAAGTTTTACATGGTATCATCAAAATCTACTTAATAAATTTCCTAACAGTTGGGTCAAACTTCAGCAAGAGAGTTAACCACTCAACAAACTCTGAGTGAGCTATTGATAGAGTAACTCAGCTGAGTGAAGTTAACTTTTTATAAATTCAGTTTTCTTGGTCTTTAACAGCCGAAGTCTTTACACCCTTTTTAAGAATGGTTATCAACACTTGTTTTAATCTTTGTTATTATCAGTTACATAACAAATATAAGCACAAGATAATAAATGACATAAATTAATGTGCTGAAAGTAAATGACACAAATATTTATAGTGGCTTGAGGATGGGGTAATTCCTGTACTCCACTCTTCTCCTACTCCAGGAGGAATTTACTAATGCAACTTTGACTTAGTTACAAAACTACAAAACAATCAGAGTAAGACTTGATCACACAGCTAGCTTCACTCCTGGGACTCATCTCTTGTAAGGCAGCTTCCTCACTACTTCAGCTCTTCAAATCGTTGGGACTTGATCACATAGCCCTCCATTGGATTTTAACCAGGTTCTAACTTGAACCTCACTCAACTTCCTTCACTTCATGGAAGAACAAACCCCTTGTTCTCAAAAACAATTTTCCTCTTCAACTTTGAAGTATGGTTTCCTTCCTTCACTGGTATGAGTTGGATAAAGTCACTTAGAGATTAAGCCTGAGGATTTGAGAATTTAGCTTGAGAGAGAGTATTGCAGATGATTGCTTGATTGCTTAGATTTCTCTAATGTGTCGCTTGTGTCGTTGTTATCTCTCTTGTGTCATGTACATCATCTGCCTTTTATAGTGAGAGTTTGAAATTTGTCCGTTGAAGAGATAGACAAATTCAAACTTCACTTCTTGATCTTTGGCTTATCTTGTTTAACAGTTTTTTATATTGACCCAACCATTGCATTAACTACCTGCAGGTGCCGGAATTGTACCAGGTTTCTGCAAGCATTCCATTGGTTCCTACTACTTGCACTCTTTCAGCAAGATATCTTTTTAAGGTTGCAGGTCTGTCTCTAGCCAAAATGGGTAAGTCTTGACTTTTCTTTGCAGCAGACTTCTTCAGCTTTCTCTAAGTCTTTCAGCTGCTTTACCCCTTAAGTTGAGTCTTCTCATTGATTTTTGGTTGACTCTGTTGTAAGTCTTTTGAAAGACACAACTGCTTTAGTTGACTGAAGTTCTTCTTGGCTACTCAGTTGCGACACAGCTGAATCTTCTTTGCACTTCTTTAGCAAGTCTTCTGCATCTTCAACTTGGCTGCTTGATAACTTAACTAACTTTATAACTATTATAAAGTTGAAATACATATTGAAAATGGGGTGCCAACTTTCTAATCTAAGTTTTCTAAGCATCATCAAAATCTATACAAATAAATTTCCTAACAATTTCCCCCTTTTTGATGATACCAAAACTTAATTACATCATAAAGTGTTGAAATTAAAATAACTGAAAAGAATGTATCATTTTATTAAAGAAACACTCATCATTTACAAAGAATTTGCATAAATATAGTACAAAACTTCTAGACAACTAACTTCTAACGCCTTGGCTATCTCTTCTTCTTTCCTCTTCCTCTCGCCTTCTGCGATCTTCTTCATCTCATCTTCTCATTTTCATCTTTCTTCTTCCCAACCTCCATCCTTTGAATCCTTAGAGCATCTTGCTCATATTTTTGGGCTAACTCAGCTGCTCTGCGAGTTGCTTCCCTATTCCGAGCTTCATCAAAGCCCATCCAATAAATGGAGTCCTTTTTGAGAGGGTTGATGGACACGATTCCACTTGGTCTTCTTGGTAGAGAACTTCTACCTCTCCCGACCTGGAGTCTCTACTTCTACCTCTTTCAGAACGTCTACCCCTAGCTTGGTTACGTCCCCTATGAGTTTGCCTGATGGATTGACTCTTGGAAGGCTGCTAACTTTTTGAAGGTTTTTCTTAAGTCGGATGATTCCTAGTCTTTTCAATATCTCTCAAACCCTTTTGCCAGTATATGTCCCATGCTTCAGCTAACTCCATCCCTTCATAATATCCTTCTGACAGAAGAGTATCAAACTCTTCATTCGACCTTTCTTCCAAGGGATCAGTGGGTGGAGTAGCTTCTTCTCTGGGAGCATGCCAGCCGGTGGACCTCCATATTGGACATTTAACTTTTGGATTATCTCCTCTTAACTTCTGTCTAGCTTTGCGATTTCTGCCTTATTCTTCTGAAAAGCTAGCTCAGCTTTTTCTTCAGCTGACAGGTCTTGAGGAAGCTGAGAATGGATTGAGGTGGTGCCTTTGGATTTTATGATCAACTTCGTAGGGGCTTTTTCAAGATTTTCTTGCCTCTTTTTGGCATCATCACCTTGAGAGGATATTTTGGAAAAGTGGACTGATTTGAGAAGGGAGACCAACTTTTTATGAGTTATGGAGTTTGTTGCCTGCTAGTTGGAGTTGAGTGAATATAGCTGATTTTTCATAGACAAAATCTCAGCTTTCAATGACGCTTCCATGTGATCCATCTTCTTTTCCATCTTTATCTGCAGAAGTTCCATATCTGAGATGTTGTCCCTTTGTCTCTGCTGAAATGCGAGTTGGTCAGCTCCCTAGACAACTAACTTCGAAAACATTTGTCTAAAGTAGCCAACTTGCTCTCTGCGGAGTGCTTTTGTCTGGTGTGCCCACTCCCTAATCCTTAACACAGCTCCATGAATGTCTCCTGAGATAGTTGCATCATGATTGTCGATCCTGGTATGTAAGCCAACAAAACCTTTCTCCATGGCTTCCATCTCTTCACACATAGCTCGGAAGGCATGTCAAAAGTTAGTTGCTTGTTCATTGGAGTCTTCAGGAAATAAGGAGTCAAAATCATGGCCAAATGGTACGTTTTGCGTATCCGATGGAACATGCAGATTAGCTGGGTCAATTTGTACATTAAAGTGTGCAACTTTCCATCGAGACTCAGTTGGGAATTTCTTCAACGAAGGGGAAATGCAACATCCTCAATATGCCACTTAGATTAGAAGAAGATCCCGCTTCTCCTTTAGGAATACTTTGCTCTTCTCCCTGGCCAACAACTCTTTTTGCCTTAGCTGTAGAAGCCTCATTGGTAGGAGCAATTGTGGAAGCCTGCTAAGCTGACTGTGCCTCATATGTCCTAACAGGTTCACTGGCGACAGTTGATTCATCCAAATAAGTTCCCTTTGCCTCAGCAGCCTGAGAAGCATCATGGGCAGGAGATTGAACTAATGGGGGCGGCCCATCGACTAGCACTAACCTCATTCTAGGATATTTCATGCTTGCATCCAAGTCACTGGCCTCTTTGTCAGACTCTGCTGATTCTTCAAAATCTTCAGCCATGTCTGAGTACTTAGTTTCAGAGTCAATAATGACATCGATCACCATAGGTTTAGTGGATCAAATTCTGGAAATTTTGGCACCTCACCAGAAACAACAACATTCCCCCTGGCAGTCTCAACCGCCATAAAGTTTTCATCTACCTTTGCACCAGTCTCAACCACTGACAGGCCTTCAACACTCCGTGCAACAGACTTAGCTGTTGTTGGGTCTTCAACATTGGCATCATTTGAGGTCTCAACCTCTGGGATTGCATTTTCATGACCAACAGTCTTAACTGTCATGGTCTCTTCTAATCCATTCTTTGCCCCAGTTACAGGAATTTGGACCTCTGTAACTTCATTGGCCTTCAATACTGTTGGGACCTAAACTATGACAGTCTCAACCATCACAACTTCACTAGAAACAACAACTTTGGATTCAGCTATCTTTGCTTTGCCTCCAAACTTCATGGAATCTTGGTCCCATGCAGCCTCCTCCGACCTGGCTGCAGTGTGAGCAGTTTCCCCAACTGATGATGGGGTCAACTGTCACCGGGGACTTGGTTGTTTCACATGACTTTTCAGCCAATACTTTTTGAGTTGTCTCCATAGCTTCTTTAGGGCGTGGCTCCACTGGGTTTCCCTCTAGTTCTTCCATCCCAGTATCATCGCCATCTTCTTTTGTGATTTGTTCTTGTGAGTGGTGGGAGGTGATTATGACTAAGTCCCTCACCATATCTTGGATAATAGGAGTTGGAGATAGAACCAAAGATGATTCTGTGTTAGGAAATTTATGTAATAGATTTTGATGATACCATGTAAAACTTAGATTAGGAAGTTGGCACCCCAATTCAACTGTAAATCAAATTGTAATATATAGGACTGTGTAAGCTGAGTAGAAGCAGCCAAGCCGAAGATTGCGGGACTCGAATGAAGATCGAAGAGAAAACCCAGCTGTATGGCAATTGAGTGAAGTGAAGTCAAGTATCAGTCAAGTGACAGAAAAGCTGTCTTAGTCAGCTGACTGACAGCAAAGTCATTCCAAGATCATTGGAGTTGACTGTCAAAGGGGTTATGCAACAGAAAGG
This sequence comes from Rehmannia glutinosa, assembly GCA_016081115.2. Taxonomy (NCBI): domain Eukaryota; kingdom Viridiplantae; phylum Streptophyta; class Magnoliopsida; order Lamiales; family Orobanchaceae; genus Rehmannia; species Rehmannia glutinosa. The sequence continues at coordinate 49,330,943 of CM071930.1, forward strand.
ATCAAAGAAAGCTGAAGAGATCCATTGTCAAAGTAAAATCAAGTGTTTCCTGGAAATAGGTATGTGTCAGATTGCCTACCTTAAAGTAGTTTTTCTAAAAAAGTGCAAAAAACAATGAGCCAATGAGATATACATGAAAACCTGCAGAGTTTAAGGAAAGGCTGCAGAACATTAAATTCAAGGTACAGTCTACATCAAAGCTGCAAGAAAAGACAAGCCAATGACCTAGAAGTGGAGTTTGAAAATGCATCTATCGCTTCAACGGAAGCATTTTCGAACTGCCACTATAAAATGTTGAGGAAGTTTTCAGAGAGAACACTTATGCAATCTTAGACACACAAAAGAAATCAAGCAAAGCAAAGCAATATCTCTCAAGTATTCAAATCATATCCTCAAGCCTAAACTTTAAGGAAATCGATCCAACGCATTCAGTGAATGAAAGACAACTTCATTTGTTGAAGAGGAAAAACATGTTTCAAAGAACAAGGGGTCTACTCTCCAAGGTTGAAGGAGGTGTAATAAGGTTCCAGATCGAACCAAAAGGCTTTAAACTTATTGGAGGGTTGTGTGAACAAATCCAAAAGTTTGAAGGAGTTAAAGTAGCACGACAACCGTCTTGTGAAGAAGCTGAGTCCCAGGAGAAGCCAGCTGTGTGATCAAGATTGTCTCAGACTACCATCCTTTTGTAAGAAAGTCAAAGTTACTTAGTGGATTACCTCCAGGGGTTGGAGAAGAGTGGATTAGAGGAATTTACCCATTCTTGAACCACTATAAAATTGCTTGTGTCTTTTACATTCAACATACTTACTTTCTTGCACATTATTATTGTTGTTTGTTAATTTTCTAAGTCAACTGATATTAACTAAGTTTAAACAAGTGTTGAAAAACATATTCAAAACTTAGGGTGAAAGTCTTCCGCTGTTAAAAACCAAGTATACTGATTATTTAAAGAGTTAACTGAATCAGCTGAGTTATACTATCAACAGCTCAGTCGAGTCTATTGATTGGCTAACTCTGCTATGTAAGTAAACTAAGTTGTCCACCAAGGACCCAGCTGACTTGATTACGCTCTGAATTTATAAAAAGGACTAAAATCGAAAAGTTGGTAAAGTCTATTCACCCCCCTTCTAGAGCTTATCATTGCAAATGTTAGAGAATGAGTAAGAACCAGATTCAGAACTCAACATGAAGCTATGTTCACTTGTTTCATTTCCCAGATTGATCCTAAAGATGTGTCACAAGCATTGGATGACACACATTGGATTCTAGCTATGCAATAGGAGCTTAATCAATTTGAAAGAAACAAGGTTTGGGAATTAGTTCAAAGGCTTACCCACAAAAATGTTATTGGTACTAAGTGGGTATTTAGAAACAAGATGAACGAAAAAGGATCTGTAGTGAGAAACAAAGCAAGATTGGTAGCCAAAGGGTATTGCCAAAAGAAAGGAATAGATTTTGATGAAACCTTTGCACCTGTTGCAAGATTGGAAGCAATTAGGATATTTCTTGGTTATGATGCACACAAGAACTTCACTGTCTATCAAATGGATGTAAAGAGTGCATTTTTTAATGGACTTTTGGAAGAAGAAGTCTATGTGGAGCAACCTTCAGGTTTTGAGCAGAAAACATTTGGAGATAAAGTCTATAAGCTCAAGAAGGCATTATATGGTTTGAAACAAGCACCAAGAGCCTGGTATAACACGTTATCCTAGTTTCTTATTGACAATGGATTCACCAAAAGCAAGGTTGATAGGACACTCTTCAGAATTGAAGATGGGGAAAGTATACTGCTTGTTCAAATATATGTGGATGACATCATCTTTGGATCCACAAAGAAGGAGCTGTGTGACAAATTCTCAAATCTCATGCAACGGAAATTTGAGATGAGTGTGATGGGAGTGTTGACTTTCTTTCTAGGTCTTCAAATCAAGAAAATGAAGGATGAAACCTTCATAAGTCAAACCAAATATACCAGAGATTTAATGAAGAAATTTGGTATGGAAGAGAAGTCATCTAAGAAGATTCCCATGAATACTTCAGTCAAGATGGACATGGATGCAGAAGGCAAAGTTGTTGATCAAACAAGATATAAAGCTCTCAATGGATCTTAGCTCTATTTGACAGCAAGTAGGCCAGACATACCTTTGTTGTAGGTGTATGTGCTAGATTTCAATCTGCTCCAAAGAAAAGTCATATGACTACGGCCAAGAGAATCCTAAGGTATTTAAAGGGGTGCCAAGAAGTTGGCTTATGGTATCCAAAGGATGGAGGATTCAAGCTAGTTAGCTACTCAGACTCGGGCTATGTTGGATGTAGAGTTGACAGGAAAAGTACACCAGGTACCTGTCAAATGCTTGGAAATAGGTTGGTTTCTTGGTTCAACAACAAACAAAATTCAATAGCTACATCCATAGCTAAAGCAGAGTACATTGCTGCAGGCAGCTATTGTGCCCAAGTCTTATGGATGAGGCAACAACTGAGATTATGATATAGAAGAAAAAGAGATTCCATTATGTGTGATAACACAAGTGCCATTACAATTACTCAAAATCTAGTATTTCACTCAAGAATCAAGCACATTGATGTCAGATATCATTTTATAAGAGATCATGCTGAAAAGAAAGACATCACATTGGAATACATATCAACTGATAAGCATTTAGCTGATATATTCACAAAGCCTTTATGTGAATCAAGATTTGAAGAGCTTAAGAATGAGCTTGGATTGATTGAGCTAAGTTAGGAAGGCTCAGAAGACTCAATCAACAGGGTTAAAGAAGAAAGAAATGGAATTCTGCAGAGATTCGCTTAACAGGTAAGTGAAACAGCTAAGACGCCTAATCAGTTGTATCGAGTTAGATGCACAGACGAGTGATTATTAAGTCAAAAGAGAAGCAAAGTCAAGTCACTAATGAAGATATCTGAGTTATTTATGAGCTAAGTGACAAAATATAGTCGTTTTCTGCGAGCGGGAATGTTATTAGGCTTGACGTCAGCAGTAATTATGATGAAGCATGCACCAGTTTACCCATGATTGGATATAAATGCTGTTGCATTTAATGGGGGAAAATTAATGTGGTTTCTAAGACGTGATCTCAACTGTTGATCAGTTTTACCTTTTTGAATTACAGAAATCGTCCCCTCGTATCTCATATATAGAGAAGTTGAATTTTCTCTCTCCTCACAAACACTCTTACTCTCAAAGCAATCCAAAGCATTTTCTCTCTACAACCAGAAGTTAAAACCCTAGTTTTTCTTTCGTTGGAATCTCAAATCCAATCTATGAAATGGCTCCATCGTATGATTAGGCGAATTTAGCTGAAAAGGTCCACACAGGGGCGACTGTGGACTTCGATAGCCTTGTCAAGCAAGGAGTGGACAAGGCCCTGGCAAAGAAGATAGCTGAAAAGCTTGAGAAAGCTGGTCTCAAGCAGTTCCTTTCTCTGGAGTTTTCGCACACCTATCTGGAAGAGGTTACGATGTTTTACCTGAATGCCCAAGTTCATGATGATGAGATCCACTCATCGATCCACAACAAAGAAATCAAGTTGACTCTGCAGACTTAGTCGCTAATCGTTATCTCCTTCCGGGTCGAAGGAGATAACTGAAGACCCCAAAATAGCTCTATCTGCTAAAAGGGATTGTCCAAGACCTGCTGCAGCTGAGTCTGCTAAAGGGGTTGCTGAAGGCCCCACAACGGTTGAGACTCCTGCTGAGGGTAATGAAGGCCCAAAGGAGGTTGAGACTTGCTTGGGTAAATCCGCTGAAGAAGAGTAAGAAATGTCAGCTCCTCAAATAGAGTCTTCTGAACATGAAGAAAGCAGTGCTCTGCACGACTCTCAAGAAAATGTCTCTGAGAAATTTCTTGACACAGATGTGTTAGGAAATTTATTTGTTAGATTTTAATGATACCATGTAAAACTTAAACTAGGAAGTTGCCACCCCATTTTCTTTGTAATTTGTATTGTAATAGATAGGACTTAAAAAGCTGAATCAAGTCAGCTATGTCAAATATTACAAGAAGTCAACTACGGACTATGTGAAGACTCTGCTGTGTGTCAGCTGAGTAAGGCCATGAAGGAAGTCAAGGACTCGACTTAAGGAGAGTCAGCTGAGGAACAATTACGAGAAGTGTCAGTTAAGTCAACTCAAGAAGCCAAGTCCACAAGTTGAAGTGACAGTTGAGTCAATCCAATGATTGGAGCAGACTCAAGTCACCCGGGGTAAAGGCAACAGTTAAGTTAAGACAACTGATGTAGATCCATTGATTAAAGTCAAGAATATTACTCCATTTAGTAATATGACAAGCTGCCAGGTCTAAAAGTGTTTGGCCCTGAAATGTGTAAAAGGAATAAGCCAATGGGAAACACTGCACCTTGTGTCAGACACCTGCAAATGCTGAAATGTCATTAATATGAGGAAACTTCAACATCACCAAGGCTACAGACCAAGAAAAGACAAGCCAACGACCACAAAGTGACATTTGAAATTCGACTATCTCTTCAACGGGCAAAATTTCAAATGTTCACTATAAAAGTCTGAAGAAACTATTGAGAAGATGTGACCTTGATTACCTAAACCAAGCAAGAGCAAGCATTATTCAAAGCAATTAACCTGCAATATTCTCATAGCATTTCAAGCAATTCCTCAAGCCTCAAACTCGAAGAAACTCGATCCAACACAAGTTGTGAAGGAGAGATAACTTCAACCAGTTGAAGAGTAAACATTTGAAGAAACAAAGGGGTCTACTTTCAAAGTCAGGATTGTGGAAAGGTTCAAGGTCGAACCATTATTAAGTTTGTTGGAGGGCCTCGTGATCAAATCCAAGAACTTGAGAAGAGAACTGAAGTAGCAAGGGAGCTGCCCTGTGAAGAAGCTGAGTCGCAAGAGAAGCCAGCTGTGTGATCAAGGCTGTCTCCACAATGATAACCGCTTGTAAATTGATTAGTTACATAGTGGATTCCTCTAGGAGTTGGAGAAGAGAGGATTAGAAGAATTACCCCATCTTCGAACCTTTATAAAATATTTGTGTCATTTACGTTCAACAAATTTACTTTTCTGCATATTTACTTTATATCTGTTGTTAGTATTATATTTGCTATCCAACTGATAAATAACCAAATGCTAAATATCAAGTGTTAAAAACAAGCTTAAAACAAATCAATGGGTGTTAAGTCTTCCGCTGTTAAAAACCAAACCAGCCAAGTTACGTATTTGGCTTAAGCGGTAATGAAGATTATACTATCAACAGCTCTATCGAGTCTGTTGAGTGGGTAACTTAGCTAAAAAGCCAACTTAGCTGTCCCCCAAGGACACAGCTGTTTGAGTCAACTCTGTTCAATATTTTTAAAGGACTAAAATCGAAAATTTGGTAAGGTTTATTCAACCCCCCCTCTAAACCTTACATCACACCCCTTGGGACCTACAAGATGACAAAGCTGAGTCCTTTCAAAAAGAAAAACCGCAAGAGGACCCAAAGATCGAGGAGGCTGTGGCAAAAATAAGGAAAGTAGATTAGAAATTTGCTATTTCCAAGTTCACTTTGGTTGATGGCCCACCCCCAATGGTGCCATCACCAACCCATGACACTGCTAAGGCAGCTGAAGAATAGATAACTCAAAAGGAAAAATAGATGTGTGTCAGCTGAGTAAGGTCATGAAGGAAGTCAAGGACTCGACTGAAGGAGAGTCAGCTGAGGAACAACTATGAGAAGTGTCAGTCAAGTCAACTCAAGAAGCCAAGTCTACAAGTTGAAGTGACAGTTGAGTCAATCCAATGATTGGAGCAGACTCAAGTCACCCGGGGTAAAGACAGCAGTCAGGTCAAGACAACTGACTTAGATCCGTTGATTAAAGTCAAGAATATTACTCCATTTAGTAATATGACAAGCTGCCAGGTCTAAAAGTGTTTGGCCCTGAATTGTGCAAAAGGAATAAGCCAATGGGAAACACTGCACCTTGTGTCAGATACCTGCAAATGCTGAAATGCCATTAATACGAGGAAACGTCAACATCACTAAGGCTGCAGACCAAGAAAATACAAGCCAACGACCACAAAGTGACATTTGAAATTCGCTTATCTCTTCAACGGGCAAAATATCAAATGTTCACTATAAAAGGTTGAGGAAGCTATTGAGAAGAGGTGACCTTGATTACTTGAACCAAGCAAGAGCAATCATTATTCAAAGCAATTAACCTGCAATATTCTCATAGCAATTCAAGCAATTCCTCAAGCCTCAAACCTAAAGAAACTCGATCCAACACAAGCTGTGAAGGAGAGAAAACTTCAACCAGTTGAAGAGGAAACATTTGAAGAAACAAAGGGGTCTACTTTCCAAGTCAGGATTGTAGAAAGGTTCAAGGTCGAACCATTATCAAGTTTGTTGGAGGGCTTCGTGATCAAATCCAAGAACTTGAGAAGTGAGCTCAAGTAGCAAGACAGTTGCCCTGTGAAGAAGAAGTCGAGTCGCAAGAGAAGCCATCTCGTATGATCAAGGCGTCTCCGGGCATCGATAACCGCTTGTAAACCGATCTGTTACATAGTGGATTCCTCCAGGAGTTGGAGAAGAGAGGATTAGAAGAATTACCCCCTCTTCGAGCCTCTATAAAATATTTATGTCATTTACTTTCAGCAAATTTACTTTCCTGCATATTTACTTTATATCTGTCGTTAGTTTATATTTGCTATCCAACTGATAAATAACCAAGTGCTAAAAATCAAGTGTTAAAAACAAGCTTAAAACAAATCAAAGGGTGTTAAGTCTTCCGCTGTTAAAAACCAAACCAACTAAGTTAAGTATTTGGCTTAAGCAGCCGAGTTATACTATCAATAGCTCTATCGAGTCTGTTGAGTGGATAACTTAGTTGAAAAGCCAACTTAGTTGTCCCCCAATGACACAGCTATTTGAGTCAACTCTGTTGAATATTTTTAAAGGACTAAAATTGAAAATTTGGTAAGGTTTATTCAACCCCCCTTCTAAACCTTACACCACACCCCTTGGGACCTACAAGTGGTATCAGAGTGATTGGTTCATTGAGCCTTCCGCACTGGTTACTGAACTAGATCTCTATCTTTTCAAAAGGTTTTAACACTTGTGTTTTTCAAAGTCTTTCATTTATCAAGCAAAGTTATTATCATGGAAGCAAATCTAACACGCATTCCAATGTTTACTGTTGAGGAATTTGATGATTAGAAATACGCAGGCAGGCTCATCTATCTGCATTACATGATGAAATGTGGCTTGTGATAGAGAATGGGCCACCGCAAATACTCAAAGTAAACACAGTTGTACGAATAGCTGCTGCAGCAGAGGGAGAAGAAGTTGTTGCTATAGCAAGACCAGCCATGGTTGAAAAACCAAGGACTGGGTGGACAAATGAGGATAGAAAGAGATACAACCTGGACAATGTGGCCAATGATATTTTCTACAAGACATTGGACAAAGCCATGTTCAATAAAGTCAAATCTTGCAAATCTGCAAAGGAGATTTGGGAAAAGCTGACCTTAATCTGTGAAGGATCAGAACAAATTAAGGAAAATAAATTAATCATTCTTTGTTCAAAAATTTGAAAATTTTAAAATGCTTGCAGGTGAATCTCTGGATCAGTTGGATGCCAGATTTACAGAAATTACAAATGAGCTTTCAGCTCTGGGGAAAGAATATACACAAAAGAAAATGTGTATGAAGATCTTAAGAAGCCTCCCAGCTGAATGGGAAATGAAGGTCATGGCTCTAAGACATTCAATGAACCTCTCAACAACATCCAACCATGAGCTATTCTCAGACCTCAAAGCATATGAGTTTGAGCTGAGAAGAAAAGAGCAAGAGGAGACAGTTGTGCCCAAGACAGCTGCACTAATGGCCAGTGATGGAAAGAGAGTTGAGCCAAAAGAGACCATAGACCAGGAAGAGATTGCCTTAATGGTTAAAAGATTCAACAAGTTCTTCAATAAGAACTATAAAAGGAATAAGGGTGAAACCTCCAGGAGATAAAGGGAGGACAGGCCACCCAAGAGAGCTGAGCCTCAAAGAGCTGATTATCAGAGAGCTGATAATCAAAGAACTGACAGAGCTGATCAGAGAGCTGAGAACCTGTGTTGGAATCGCAGAGAACCAAGATATTTTGCCGTTGGTTGTTCCTACCCACCAGACAACAAGTACAGAAATGAAGAAGAAAGAAAAGTCTTCAGGGAAAGAAGGCAGGAAATGAGAAAAGCCAAGTTGGCTGCTGAGACAGCTGAGCCAGCCAAGTGCCAAGAGGCAGCAGACTCATATAGTAGTGAAGCAGACTACTCAAGTGATTCTGAGGAAAAAGGCTATGATCTGCCTCATGGCCAAAGAACAATATCAAGAAGATGAGGTACACTCTAACTCATCTCATTCTGATTCAAGTGATAGTGACTGTAATACACACACTTCTTCACCCACTGATCTTTATGATTCATTAGGCAAAATGATGAAAGATTTTGAACACATAAAATCCTCACACACCATTTTAAATGAGGAGAACAGCCAGCTTAAAAGCCAAAACTCACAACTGACAAAAGAGTTGAGTACTCTGAGTCACATAGCTAATGAGAAAACTAAGCTGAAGGCTGAAAATGCAAAGATCATAGCAGAGTTAGCTGCTACAGAAAAGAGTGAAAAATATCTTAAATATGTGATTGCCTCATTTACAAAAGCATCCAAATCATTGGATGAACTTATTATGAGTCAAAAGGAATGTGGAGACAAGACAGGCATAGGATTTAATTCCTTTGTGCATAGTCAAACTCCAAGAGTGATTTTGGAAAAAGGATCTTCAAGTAATGAAGCATCCAAAAACCCAGAACACCAAATGTTGCACACACACCTATTCCAAAGCACAATCAAAATCATACTGGCCTTGGATATAAAGGGAAAGGAAAGCAACCAGTTTAGTATGCTGAAAGGACAACTGAGAAGAAATTCAGCCGAGTTCCTCAGCAAACTCCAAATAGAAAATACTCTGTGAAAAGCAAACATAGCTACCCAAAACCCCAGAAATTTCATCAGAGAAATACCAATGATGGGAATGGCAGAAAATATCCAAACTATGTTGATTGGAATAATGTGAAACATCAGCAAAGACCTATGGAATACAAGCCAAAACGGCAAATAACTAAACCTCAGCAAAGGTCATTCCAAAGGCAAAAGAGTTTTTATAAGCACACATACACACCCAAGCACTACACTCAGAAATACCACAACTACCCTAAGAAAGCAATTGCTAAAACACACACACAGGCATACATACAAAAGAGATAACTGTATGATCCTAAAACCCCCAATCAATTTGCTAATGTGCACTATGATTATGGCACTGATAGATGACAACCACTTAGAGTCAGACCATTTGGCTATAAGTTGGTCGGAGCATCTTATAGCACTAACCCCCCAGGACCCAGACAAGTATGGGTACCTAAAAACTGATTTCCTAGATTGCAGGTTCAAGGAACAGCTGAGTGCCAAGGAACCTGGTACATGGATAGTGGTTGTTCCAGACATATGATAGGAAACAAGAAAAACCTATCAAAATTCAAGGAGATTAGAGGTGCAAAAGTTATACTTGGAGGAAATGAAGCTCCAGGGGAGATCAAAGGCACATGATCCATCAAGAAAAATGGATTGGAAATCACAGATGTTGCTTATGTTGAAGGCCTCAACTTCAACATGCTAAGTATCAGCCAACTCTTTGACAAAGGCTACAATGTAGGATTCAACATGGGGATATGCCAGATCAAGGATGCTGAGTCAAATGAAATAGTGCTACAAGGGTAGATTGGTCTACTGCTACACCAAGCACATATCGCTAACAAAAAACACAGTAGTATCAAGTTGGTCGTGGCACACAAGAAGTCGAAGTGATCTGAATTTCAAGACAATCAACAAGCTTGCAAGGAGTCATCTTGTAGAAGGATTGCCAGACTCAGTGTACAAGAAAGAAAGTGTATGTGATGCATGCCAGATGGGAAAGCAAATCAAATCTTCATTCAAGGAAAAGCCAAGTCCTTCTTCAACAAGAATATTACATCTATTGCATATGGATTTATTTGGTCCAGTTGAGCCAGCTAGCATAAATGGAAAGAAATACACCCTAGTGGTGGTGGATGATTATTCAAGATACCATGGACAATCTTCATGTGTAAAAAGAAGGAAACTTTGCAAAAGTTACCTCAGCTGATGAAAAGAGTTCAAAATGAGAAGAGTCAAACCACTATAAAAATAAGATCTAACAGAGGAACTGGTTTGTCAATGGGATAATAACTCAGTATTGCATTGAAAATGGTATTGCTCATGAGTTATCAGCTGCAAGGACTCCACAGGAGAATGGAGTAGCTGAAAGATGAAACAGAACTTTGAAGGAAGCTGCAAGGACCATGTTAGCTGAAGCTGGATTACCTAAGAGATTTTGGGCTGAAGCTATAAACATAGCATGCTACACTCAAAATAGACGCATGATTAACAGGCAATTGGCCAGGACTCCATATGAGATTTGGACAGGGAGAAAGCCAAATGTTGGATACTTCAGGATATTTTGATGTAAATTCTTCATCCATAATAATGGCAAAGACAATTTAAAGGCTTTGGATGCTAAAGCTGATGAAGGTATCTTTTTGGGATACTCAGCTGAGAGTAAAGCCTATAGAGTGCTAAACAAGAGGACTATGGTCACAGAAGAGTCTATCCATATGGTTCTTGATGAACCTAATGTGAGTGGAGAATACATTGAAGAGTTAGCTGATAAGCTGAATCAGCCAATTATGCAGAAGAATCCTTATGTGGAAGCTGAAGTAAGAGCACTCAACGCAGATGAAGATGAGATAGCTGAATCTCAAAGACAGTTGGAAGGTCTACAGCTGAATGAAGATGAAAGAGCTGTTCAAGACAACTTAGTCGAGACTAGTGAATCCAAAGAGACTTACTTCAACCTGATGTGAGATGGCTGAAAGACCATCCACCAGAGTTAGTCATTGGAGATGTAAGAGATGGCATAAGAACCAGATCTAGAGCATAACATGAAGCTATGTTTACTTGTTTCATTTCCCAAATAGAGCCTAAAGATGTGTCTCAAGCCTTAGATGACACACATTGGATTCAGGTCTTGCAAGAAGAGCTGAATCAGTTTGAAAGAAACAAAGTATGGGAATTAGTTCAAAGGCCAACCCACCAAAACGTTATTGGTACAAAGTGGGTTTTCAGAAACAAGATGAATGAGGAAGGATCTACTGTGAGAAACAAAGCAAGATTGGTAGCCAAAGGGTATTGCCAAGAAGAGGGTATAGATTTCGATGAAACCTTTGCTCCTGTTGCAAGGTTGGAAGCAATAAGGATGTTTCTTGCTTATGTTGCACATAAGAACTTCAATGTATATCAAATGGATGTGAAGAGTGCATTTCTAAATAGACTGCTAGAGGAACAAGCCTATGTTGAACAACCTCCAGGTTTTGAGCAGAAAACTATTGGATATAAGGTCTACAAGCTCAAGAAAGCATTGTATGGATTGAAACAAGCACCTAGAGCATGGTATGATACATTGTATCAATTTCTAACTGACAATGGATTTACCAAAGGCAAAGTTGATAGAACACTCTTCAGAATTCAAGATGGAGAGAGTATACTGCTTCCGTAGATGTGAAAGGCCTTGTCGTGTTCTTCTTAACCTAGCCCTCCTCTCTCAGAAGACCTTTGATATGTGTAATCCTGTGAATTTTAGTGTATTTTCAGATGTAATGACTCGTATTTTCATGCAGAGCCTTGGTCCATTTATATAGGTGTTGTAAATGATCACTTGTAGAGTACTGATTGGAAAAGGACAACAAAATCTGACCAAATCGAACCGCACGGCCTGTGTCATTTCACACGGACATCCATACGGTCATGTGACCCCACACGGCCCGACCGTGTAACACGACTCTATCTCTATTTTCGCCCGAACACTTCACATGGTTGTGTATTCCTCACACGGTAGCCCACACGGTCGTGCGACACCATACGGGCTGACTGTGTGACTTACTTTTGTCCGTTTTCTTCGTCTCTTTGATCTTCTCTTTGCACTCGTCGATCTTGTCCGGGCCTTTCAACTGATATATTTCTATTTAAGCTCCTTTTCCTGTAAAAAGTTACAAGAATACTAGTATCATGCCCTTCTAAGGAAACCAAGTAAAATACACTAAAAATGCGTGCAAATGCATCAATTATATATCATTTTAAGCCCATAAATGCATGAAATCATTGTCACATGATCCTTAAAAGTTACATGGTGTGTTATGAAATCGTTAATATGAAGAATTTGAGCTAGAGGGTCGAATATCTCACCTAGATGAGCACTAGAATGAATGTGCAAATCATTATAAAGAATCAATGCTTGCTTATTAATTAAAAGCCATGACTCGCTGATGAGGAACATACGAATGATAGTTTCCAAATGAAGCAGTAATGATATTCTCTTCTTGATTTGGTCAGCTCAAAGTCTTGAAGCAGCGCCAAAGTAGATTCATTATATTTTTATTTGAGGATTTTGGTAGCTCATCAAGATTTTCGAAAATAACAAAATTATTGCAAAGCCTGATGGAGATGTATTAGAAGTTTGAACACTTAACAGGCAACACATTAGGAATGAGAAAAATGGGTTTTAACTCATTTTACCATATATTTAAGTGGTTTCTATTGGTGGAAAATAGAATTAAATTATATGATAAAATTCTACTAAGTGAGTAGACGAGATTGGCATTTTGAATTTCTTCCAATTACTGGTGAATTAGAAATTAATGCTACAAGTTAGTCACTTAAAACTGAAAATTGACATGAAAATTGGAAATTGTGGGTGAGGAGTAAGCTCCATCCCACATAGGAGAAAATGCCAAAAATTGCTCTATTTATATAGCCCAAGTTTAACTAATGGGTTTGGGCCCTTAGGGCACCAAAATTTTTAAAGGGGTGAGGACCTACATGCTTATGGGTTTGGTTCAAAACACACGCGTGCACACCGCTGCCACCCATCGGCCGGCTCGGCTCTGTCCGGCCCGGCACGGCCTAAGGTCGTGGGTCGTGGGCCTGGGCTTGGGCTTTAACGCCCTTATATTTTTGGACAAAATTTATTTAAAACCATTAGAATTATTTTTTCCAACAAGGCTAGGTGCGCGGGCGTGCTGTCTGTGCAAGGTCGCGCACTGACACGAGCACCTGGGCTGTGCACGATCACGCACCACAGACAGAAAGTTTATTATGTTGGGTGCGCAAGAGTGCACGGTCATGCACTTTCGAACTGTGGTACCTGTTTGAGTTATTATGTGGATTTTTTGGCTATAGACATGTCGTCTTTTCGAACCAAAAGACGAATTCTTTCCATGAGGCACCTTGACGCCTATATATTTGAGCCCCCTGCAGATGAAAAACACACGAAAATAATCAGATAAAAATCAAGTCATTCTGCATTACCAGCATATTGAAATATATCCTTCCAAAAGCTTGAACGCTTAAACACTTGTGTTGTTCGCTGTTGGTTCGACTTTTACAAGTGCTGCTAAGTCGTACCTATAAAAGTCGTCATATCTTTGGGACAATTGCCAGAACCGTAAGCACTTTGTAAATGGGGAAATTTCATCTTGCGGAGATAGTATCAAATACTAGCCTCGACTTCAAACTCTGTCCCATTTTGTTTTCCAAACACTTAGTCATTTTCTTGTAAACAGTACCATCCAAACAACAATCACAAGACGAAATTTTTCTGTTGTTTTCAAGACGATGGCATCCGTTAGTTTCACTCTGATGGCTGTTGCTCCTGTTCTTGGCGAGAAACCTGCAAAATTCTCCGGTGTTGATTTCAAAAGGTGGAAATAGAAGATGGTATTTTATCTTACCACCTTAGGTCTGTCCCGGTTAATGAAAGAAGACCCTCATACCTTTGGTGAAAAAGATTCTGACAACCAAAGTAGGATCGCTATAGATGCTTGGCACAACAATGATTTTCTTTGGCGAAACTACTTTTTGAATGGGCTGGAAGACACCCTCTATAACGTCTATAGTTTGTTCAAAATGTCCAAAGAGTTGTGGGACTCTTTAAGAAAAAGTACAAAATAAAAGATGTCGGCACAAAAAAATTTATTGTCGGAAAATTTATGGATTACGAGATGGTTGACACCAAAACGGTGATCAGCCAAATGCAAGAAATTCATATCATACTTCATGACTTAGTGTCTGAAGGGATGATTCTGAACGAGTCGTTCCAAGTGGCTGCAATAATCGAGAAATTCCCGCAATTGTGGAAAGATTTTAAGAACTACCTCAAGCACAAGCGCAAAGAAATGGGCTTGAGGATCTGATAGTTCAGTCGGATTGAGGAAGACAACCAAAAATCTGAAGTAAAGTCCAAGAAATTTGGGATGGAGGCCAAGGCCTATCTTGTTGAATCAAGCACTAGCAAGAAATGGACGCATTCCGAAAAAAGGATAAGGGAAAGGACAAGAAGTTCAAAGGGAATTATTACAACTGTGGTAAACCGAATCACATGGCCAAGGATTGCCGACACCTAAAAAAGGGATTAGAATGGAAACCAACAACAAGCAAATGTGACCGAGGACAAGTCTGTTTCAATAGACATGTCGGAGCTTGATGTCACCGCCATTGTGTTTGAAGCCAATATGGTGGATAACCCAAGGGAATGGTGGATAGATACCAGAGCTACTCATCACATTTGTGCCGACAAGGAGATGTTTTACTCCTACACTCCGATAAATAGAAGGAAATTGTTCATGGGGTACTCTTCAACTTCCAATGTCGTGGGGCTTGAAAAAGTTGTGTTGAAGATGACTTCCAGAAAAAAGCTTATGCTTGTGGATGTGCTGCATGTCCCGAATATCCACAAGAATTTAGTTTCCAGTCCTTTGCTTTGTAAGGTCGGGTTTAGACTAGTGTTTGAGTCCGATAAGTTTGTAATGCCAAGAATAGTCAGTTTCTTTCTAAGGGGTACCTTGATAAAGGGCTCTTTAAGATGTATGTAATGTTTGTTTCCTGCCAACAGGCGAAGAATAAAAATATTACTTCCTTTTACTTGTTGGATTGTTCTAATGTATGGAATGATAGATTAGGACATGTAAATTTCAACACAATTAAAAGGTTAGTGAATCTAGAATTAATACCAACGTTTAAATCCAATTCACAAGACAAATGCGAAGTTTGTATAGAAGGAAAATTGGCTAAAGCACCGTTTCATATGGTGACGAGAAGTACCAAACATCTTGAGTTAATTCACACAGATGTGTATGATTTAAAACTTGTGTAAACTCGAGGTGGCAAAAAGTATTTCATAACATTTATTGACGATTACACAAGATATTGTTATGTTTATCTTTTGAAAAGTAAAGATGAAGCTTTAGTAGCTTTTAAACTTATAAGAATGAAGTTGAAAATCAGGTTAATTTGAAATTTAAAATAATTCGAAGTGATAGAGGCGGAGAGTATGTTGCTCCGTTTGAAGAATTTTGCTGGGAAGCGGGTATAATTAATCAAACGACAGCTCCCTACTCACCTCATTCAAATGGAGTTGCAGAACGCAAAAATCATACTCTTAAGGAGATGATGAATGAGATGTTGATAAGTTCTGACTTACCTCGAAACTTGTGGGGAAAGCTATACTTTCTACAAACTACATTCTTAATAAGATCCCACATAAAGGTAAAAATTAAACTCCATATGAGTTATCGAAAGGACGAAAACCGTCATATAAATACCTTAAAGTATGGGGGTGTTTGGCTAATGTCAAAGTACCTAAGCCGAAACAAGTTAGAATCGGCCCTAAGACAATTGATTGCGTTTTCATTGGATATGCAAACAATAGTAGTGCTTATTGTTTTTAAGTGCACAAGTCAGCTTTTCCTGATATAAATGATGGAATGATCATAGAATCAAAGAATGTTGTATTCTTCAAAAATATCTTTCCAAACAAAGAAATGAAAGAAGAAAGTTCAAATAAACGAAATTATGAAACTGTAAGGTTACCACAAAGTGATGATGAAGAGAAATCGAGGCGCAGCAAAAGGACAAAAGTAGCTAAGTCTTTTGGTCCGAATTTTCTAATTTATATGTTAGAAAACGAACCTACAACTATTCAAGAAGCTTTGTCTAGTCCAGAAGCTGCTCTCTGGAAAGAAGCTATCAATAATGAAATAGATTCCATCATGAAAAATAATACTTGGGAGTTAGTTGATCTCCCACTGGGTTGCAAACCTTTGGAATGCAAATGGATCCTTAAAAGGAAGTACAAAGTAGATGGATCTATAGATAAGTACAAAGCCCTTTTGGTAGCTGGTTTTAAACAAAGAGGGATATGACTTTTTCGATACATATTCTTCCGTTACGAGGATCACGTCCATTCGTGTTCTCATTGCTATTGCAACTTTACATAACCTTGAGATACATCAAATGAATATGAAGACTACCTTCTTGAATGGTGAGCTAGAAGAGGAGATTTATATGGAACAACCCGAGGGGTTCGCTGCACCCGGTCAAGAGCGAAAGGTGTGTAAACTTGTTAAGTCACTTTATGGACTAAAACAAGCACCTAAGCAATGGAATGAAAAGTTTGACTCAACTATGAAGTCAAATGATTTCAAAATTAATGAATGTGACAAGTGTGTCTATATTAAAGGTACTACAAATGATTACGTCATAGTATGCATTTATGTAGATGATATGTTGATTATGGGTAGTAGTCATGATTTAATCAGGAATACTAAGAACATGTTAAAGAAGAACTTTTACATGAAAGATATGAGATTATCTGATGTTATATTAGGGATTAAAATCTCTGGGACTTCAGATGGAATTGTCTTGTCACAATCCCATTATGTCGAAAGCATACTTAGAAAGTTTAACTTTTGATAGTCCTCTGGCTAAGACACCTGTAGATCTAAGTCTACACTTAGCTAAAAATAGAGGAGAACCAGTTTCTCAGCTGGAATATGCAAGGATAATTGTCAGCCTGATGTACTTAACGAACTGTACACATCCAAACATTGCATATTCAGTGAGTAAGCTAAGTAAGTTCACAAGTAACCTGAGTAAGGATCACTGGAAAGCCTTGACTAGGGTACTTAGATACTTAAAGTATACCATGAACCATGGAATACTTTATATGAGATATCCAACAGTATTATAAGGATACTGTGATGCCAATTGGATATCAGACACAAAAGACTCCAAGTCCACAAGTGAATATGTTTTCACAATAGGTGGAGGAGCGGTGTCTTGGAAGTCTTCTAAGCAAACATGTATAGCTCGATCCACTATGGAATCCGAGTTCATTACTTTAGATAAAGCTGGAAAAGAAGCAGAATGACTTAGAAACTTCTTAGAAGATATTCCTTGCTGGAATAAACCGATGTCAGCTGTTTTGATACATTGTGATAGTCAATCAGCAATTGAAAGGGAACAAAGTAGTATGTATAATGGTAAGTCTAGACATATTCATCGAAGACACAATATCATTAGACAATTGATTTTAAATGGGGTTATTACGGTTGACTACGTGAAGTCAAAGGAAAACCTAGCGGATCCGCTCACAAAAGGAATAAATAGAGATCATTTGTATAAATTGTTGAGGGGAATGAGTTTAAAATCCACAAAATAAAGAATGTTCATAGCGGTAACCCAACCTTGTGAACTGGAGATCCCAAGACATTGGTTCAATGGGATAACTAAGTTATGAATGTTCAGATGTACACTTGGAAAATGTGTTAGCTCATTCCCGGAACTTCCAAGTGAAATAGAAACCTGTTGAATGTGGTGAGGTTAAGTTTAAGACTTTTAATGATTCATATATCGAAAGATGGAGTATGGCAGGATACTCTTCAATAGGAGATCACCTATATAAGTGGAAGTAATGGTCGCTTCAAAGAAACACTTATGAATCTAAGATATGGTCCAGGGCCGAAATGGACACAACGTGAGAACAAAAAGTGTTAGAATTGTTATTGTGTAAATATTGTTGTCTCAATTTACACAAACGGCTAAGCAATTCAAGACATCGCGTCACTAAGCAGCTAGTAAATCCGATAGTATTTTATTAACGAAGATACAAAGCTACAAGCTACCTATCCCGATGCAATAAATTGATTTCGAGACTTTCAATTGAATTTGCATACATGCATGCATGAATTTCATTCATACGGGGGATTGTTGGAATTTGGTTTGAGAAAAATAAGTCTTGACCCATTTTGGACCAAATTTTTAAGTTGATTCCATTGGTGGAAAATGGAATTAAGTTATATGATAAAATTCTACTAATTGAGTATATGATATTGGAATTTTGAATTTCTCAAAACCAATTCCGGGTGAACGAGAAATTAATGCTACAATTTAGTCACTTAAAACTGGAAATTGACATGAAAATTGAAAAATGTGGGGGAGGAGTAAAGCTCCATCCCACATAGGAGAAAAATCCAAAAATTGCTCTATTTATATAGCCCAAGTTGGACTAATGGGTTTGAGCCCTTGGGGCACTAAAGTTTTTAAAGGAGCAAGGACCTACATGCTTGTGGGTTTGTTTCAAAATGCACGCGCGCGCACCGCCTGCTCACCGGTAGACTCGACTCGGCCCGACCCGGATTGGATCCGGGTCGTGGGGCCTGGGCTTGGGCTTCAAGGCCCTTATAGTTTTGGACAAAATTTATTTTAAACCTTTAAAATTATTTTTTCCAACTGGCTAAGTGCGGGGGCGTTGTGTGTTGCGTACGAGTTGCGCACTAGGACGGTCAGTCGCAGGCGTGCGCCGCCACGCGCACCTGGGTCGTGCGCGACCGCGGACAGATAGTTTATTCTGTCGCGCGCGGAAGAGTGCACGGTCGCACACTTTCGAACTGTGGTATCTGTTCGAGTTATCAGGTGCATTTATTTTCTATAGACATGTCTTTTCGAACCAAAAGACGTATCATTTCCATGAGGCACCTTGATGCCTATATATTTGAGCCCCCTGCAGATGAAAAACACACGAAAATAATTAGATAAAAATCGAGTCATTCTGCATTACCAGCATATTGAAATATATTCTTCCAAAAGCTTGAAGCCTAAACGCTTGTGTTGTTCGCTGTTGGTTCGACTTTTGCAAGTGCTGCTAAGTCGAACCTGTCGTTGTATCTTAGGGACGATTGCCAGAACTGTAAGTACTTTTTAAACGGGGCAAATTTTTTCTTGCGGAGATATTATCAAATACTAGCCTCGACTTTAAAATCTATCCCGTTCTATTTTCCAAACACTTAGCCATTTTCTTATAAACAGTACCACCCAAACAACACAATATACACCTACCTCATCTATATGGACTAGCTGAATTATGACCCTATTCTTTATTCTTATTAGGAGCCATATGCTTCGAATCACGGCATGAAGACAAATTATGCCCTTTAACACAACAAATATTAGTACAAAACTATGACAACTTCTCGCAGCTTAAGAACACAAAGGAACAATGACTAATCCTTTCCACCATGCCAAATTCTAGTTAAGGTTTTGAAAGCTCCATTTCAACCAAATTGAAAGATCCACTTCACCCCAAACCCTAACAATTTGGCCGAGGGACCCAGATAAAGAGTAATTGATAGTTAATACGCAAGGTATTTCATGCACTATTGGCCAGCTTTATAGTTATAGAGTTTTATGGGAATTGATCATTGTAGCTCAATTGATTAAACATTTGTAACTCAAGTTGTTGATATGTGATCAAATCTCACCAGTTTCACCTCTCTCAGGACCTTGTAATAAAAAAAAAAATTATAGAGTTTATGACATGATAAGCAAACTTGCATTAACTAATCATTGATTTACATGATAATTAATGATTCTTATATATAAATTGTATAATTAAGCCATTTGACATATGTAATTCGGATGAGATCTTCTATTCCAAGATGGTGTTTCATCTCTATTCTACCGCACGGATGACTAGCTTGAACGTGTTGGAAAAATTGGATGGTGTATACCGAATAGCCAAAGAAAATCGAGCAGAGTAACAGAAAGTCGAGGCAAGAGTTGGACTCTTTGTCTTTAAGACGAAATTGCCCCGCTCACGGTGTTAACGGAAACTGGCAATCGCCTCCCAAGATACAACGACTTACGTCTTGCGATAGCAACACTATAAATCACAAGACCCTTTGAACTTTTAGTGTTTTGAACTCTCAAGACTTTTATATGTTGAATGCTATGTGAATCTCGAAATTTCTGATACATGAAATGATTCTGGGGGTTGGTTTAGATAAAGCTCCTGGTGCCTCTTCAGACTAGGTGCAACCCCTGGTTCGGATCAGTCTTGACCGTCAGATCGCACCCTGTGGTTAACAGCTGCGATCTGATGGTCTTGATCGCAACTGTCTGAAGGAACACACCCTTTGGCATACACCTTTGCACACTGGACAGACGCGTCCAGTCACGGTGCCTGCCACATCACCGAGCCACTGGACTGAACCCTGGTTCGATATATATTTTCCAAAACTTTAAGGCTCTTCAAAGCTATGCGTACGTGCGAAGTGCAAAGTGCGCCTCGAAAGCGCCCAATGCGACTATGTGCGACGTGCACGGGCCCGGCTCCGGCTTCGGCTCCGGCTCGGACGGTGCTCCGCACCATCCTCGGTGCCTTTTGAGCTAGCTAAAGGCTAGTCAAAATTGACTTGGTCTACTAGGGTGTACCATAAGGAGTTCCACTTGATTACTCCTTGTTAGTGGTGAAGCTCTTTATTAACTAGTCAAACATTTAATATGTTTCCTATGTGGGATATGGCTTTCCATATTCCCACCCTTTTATATTCCATATATAAAAGCATTTTAAGTGGCCAACTTTATGCATTTATTTCTCATTCACCCGATATTGGTTTTGAGAAATTCAAAATGCTAAACTCATCTACCCGCGGCGTAGATGACGTTTATCTCATTTATTTCATACTTTGAATAAATGACCCCACTTAAATAATTGGTCAAAATCGGGTCAAAACCCAATTTAATAAAACCAATTCCAACAGAACGTCACCTGCATAATTATAGAGGTCGTGTATATATAATCACGGAACTATAATACATTTCCAGTTGTCTTTTAGTGCATGCTAACAAGTAACAAGCCATTCCCATTCATATTCATGGCGGCGACTCTCGGAAATGGTCTTCTCGCCTCCGTTCTCCACCACAGTAGCAAGACGGCCAACCGGCAACTCGGTTATTGGCCAACTCATAGCAGCCCGGCCCATCATCAGTTGCTTTGCATGTGATCAAAGGAAGCAGCTTCATCAAGATTAAAAGTAGTTTGATCAGCTCCAAAGATTACTTGGAGCAGTCCAAAGAGTTTATGAAATCCGATGGTGGTGGGCCGCCGCAGTGGTTTTCGCCATTGGAGTGTGAGAGTAGGTCTAAAGGCTCTCCTGTCTTGCTCTTTCTGCCAGGTTTGTCTCCGGATTTTTTCCAAGAATGTGTTTATCTGTTATTCCACCGGACAAATGATTGACATGTGTCCAAAAATTACCATATTAAAAAACCACAATTTAAGCTTGATTTATGCTTCAAAAATAATACGGTAGTTTTTTGTACACGTGTCACTCATCCGTGCAGTGTAATAACAAATGACACATTTTTGGAACCAAAGATTTCATCCAGTTAGTCTCCCTTTTGATTAACTCTCAGCATTCTTAGAGTTCTCATGTTACGCTGAAGAACAAAGTTTAAGAAAGTACATGAAGTTCCAAGTGTCTTTACTATGCTTATGAAATTGTAAAGTTAGTAAAACGTATGAGATATTATGTTTAAGTTTTGTTAAAGGTAACTTAAACATGAGTGCTTAAACATAATTTCTTAAATGCTAAAAACTTTCTTAATTATGTATGTTGTTATTATTTTGTCTGTCTTTTTGTATATTGTCATCACATTATTTATGTAATTATGTTGTTTATTTTTATATGTTGCGAATAGTGTGTCATGGAGATTGGTTTTAAAAACAATCTAATATATTCTGTTGAAATTATTAAATGCAAATAAAAATAATTTTATTAGATGGATTAAACAAGCCATGTTCGAGTTTAAAATTCTGACATGAATAGTTAAATAGGTCGAGTTCGGATTGACAGATTCTAACCCGCAAACCTGGACCCAACCTGAATTGCAGCCCCTAAATATTTATTAATTAAGAAAAAACCACTAAAATTGAAAATTAAAAAATTAAAAAAATAATATATATTTTTTTCCAATGAAAGAAAATTGAAAAAAATCCATCATTTTAAGAAATGTGAAAAATTATAATTATAATATTCTTCTATTTCTCTGTCTTTCCCAACCAAAACCCACCTCTCTTTTTCACAACACTCAAACTCAGAGGGAGTGATTGCTTAACCTTTCGTTCCACGCATTTTTATTTTTAGAGAGAATTGTGTGAAAAAAATATTTTAAAAAATGAGAATGAATTTTGATAGTGTGATTGGATTTAAGATAAAAATGTGATGATGATAGTTGATGTGATGGTTTTTTTAGTATAATAGTGATTAGATGATTGGTGATTTGATAAATAAGAGAGAGTAACAGTGTATTTGTGATATTATTATATAATAATGATAGTTGATGTGGTATTTTTTTTTGTTTAAATTATAAATGGATGTGATTAGTGATTTAAAAAGTGAGAAAAATATATATTTTTGAAAAATTTTCACAAATAACCACACTTTCATGAAATTTTTTGTCCAAAAAATAGAAGAGATAAAAACTCACAAGCAAGCAAGCACTCCCTCAATATATTTCTCCCAAGTGGAATTTTTGGGAGATATATATGAAGCTGGCCGGTTTTGAAGTTGAATTAGAGCACTCAAGATTTTTTATTCCAAATTGTGTATCATCTCGTGTTCCCAATATCACCTCTACACGCTAAGTGTATTGATGACATCATTAAATTACACTTGTCGTGTATTTATTAATATACATGGAATACGAGATGAAACACAGTTTAACATAAAGGATCCTATCCGGAATTAGAGAGAAATATAAGTTTAAAACTAAACCCAGATCTTTCTTCAGATTGTTTTTGTGTTTTTATTATTAGTTTCAACCTATCAAGAACCCTCAAAATCTCATGCCACAAAGGAAAAGAAAAACCTGACTGATGAAATGCTGGCATTGGAACTCAGCCTCGATATCAAGAAATTGAACTCCGACTTGGTTTAACGGGTAAAGGGTAAAGGGTTTGTTGCAGAGGATCGTTAAGGAAATTGTGGAACAATACTTGGGCCAAACCAATGTATTTGCTGATTCTGTTTCTAATAAAATGTTTACTGACTTGAGAAAATTGTTGGGATTTTCTTTTTCTTTTTCTTTTTTTTTTCTTCTCACATTTTTTTTTCTTTTTTATTTTGAGATTTCTGGTTTTGTACTGGTTGGACTTATCAATTGGTGGCTGGAACTGATGGGCTCAAACATTTTTAAAAAATGTTTTTGTTTTATATATATTTTTATTTTTTATTTCTAACATATACCCTGTCTGAACTTGAGTAGAAATTGCTTCCTTTGTTCATTGCTGATCACTCTGTTACTTATATCTCTTAACAATGTCTAGCTTTTATGATGATGATTAAATGTCACTGCAGGCATTGATGGTGTTGGAAATGGTCTTAAGTTGCACCATCAAAGACTTGCAGAGTAAGTTGTTGCATGTGGAATTTCAATGCCCTGCATATTTCTTCATAATATATATATGCCAACCCAGTTAATGTCATTCTCTTGTTTCTATATTTGAAGGATTTTTGATGTAAGGTGTGTGCACATTCCTATGGCGGATCGAACACCTTTGCCAGGTCTCTCTCCCCATCTCTCTTTCTTGGATATTAGGCATAAGAATCTTTAACTTGAAATTGAAGATATAATGTGCAAAAACAAAAGATTAATCAAAGTCTTTTAGGTTGGTTTGGATGGATGGATTTGAATTTGAGAATTTCGAAACCATATTAACAATTCCATTGAGTTTATTTGGTTACAATGGATTTCAAATTCATAGGTCCCTATTTTGACCTGTTTTTTGAGTCATCGTGCTGGATTTCAAATTCATATTATGTAGAGTCATTTGAAATTTGTCACCCAAATTCTTCCCTCAAATCAAATCCTTTCATTCAAATGCAACTATAGAGTAATTTGATGCTGCTCTCAAGTATTTCCCCGTTCATGTTGAAAAATTATAAGCTACATTTAATTGTAGAAGTGAGATCTTGATTTAATTTGTAAAAGCAAACAATCGACAAGTTCAAGGTAGTAAAATATTGTTTTTGGCCTATATGGGTTGTCGGGGAAAGATATCGAGCTTCAAGATATAGCGAATGGTCTTATCAATACACACATATTTTTCTTGGAAATTAAGACCTTTTGGAAGCAAGATAAATGAAGGAGAACTTTTTTTCCTCCCCTCCTTTTCCCTCCTTTTTCACTTTATTGGTTTGATCTGCTAGACCTAGTGATGCTGGTTCAGAGTACCGTTAGGTCCTAGCACGAACGAGCACCAAAAAGACCAATATATCTTGTGGGAGAGTCTTTTGGAGCATCCCTTGTACTTGTTGTGGCTGCTCTGAACCCTGATATTGATCTTGTTTTAATCCTGGCTAATCCAGGTGAGGGGCTTGTTTTTGGCTTGTTTGTTGTAAGTTATCATATCCTTGAATACTAAGACACATTTTGGATTTCATATTATTTTCTTGTTTATCTTTTGACAGCTACAATTTTCAGCAAATCCTTGCTGCAAAATGTTGGGCCTTTAATTTGTCGGATATGATTCATAAGCATCTGCATGCTGGCCTGTGTCATGCGTTTAGTTCAATACCAGGTTTTGCTGCTTATTTCTCAAGAATTTGTTTGTGTTGTTAATTATGTACAGATTGGACACCTGCACAAGCTTACAATGTAGCATCAAGCATGTCAAAACGTGGGAAAAAAAGTTTTTAAGAATTATCAGTCGTTGTCATATTTATTAGTAGCTAATCTGATTTTTGCTGCAATAACATTCTACTATTTTAAATACTTCCAAATGGATTGATGAGGTTGTTTATTTCTTGACGAGAATGGTGATTTAAGATTGGCCAAGCGGTTGCGAAATAGTAATGTAACTTTTTAGTATTAGGCTCAATAGTTGGAATTAACCACATCAAGCAACCTAGGATTGACCAAATATGCTCAAATCCCGTCAAAATAATATTCCAACACCATTGTGCTCCTGATGGCAAAGTGCTAATCCCTTATAGTTCAGATGTTAAGATGTAAAACAAGAAAAGAGAAAAGTTTAAATGCTAAAATGTGAGACATTATAGTTTGGGTGAGAGATTTTTTTTTTTTCTGGAGTGGAAAATGTTATTTCTAGATCTTGTCTTCTGTACCATCTTACTCAGCCATCTTTTGTTCATATGGATAGGGAGACAATCACTCAACCATCTTACTCAATTGTATTTTAGTTGTCCTCATGGGTTCTTCAAACCAAATGGATGAACTCATGCTATGGAAGAATGAGAATGATTTACACTCATTTTTAACCGTACGAATCTCTTATGCATTAGGGTGTTTTATATGATATATCAGTACACGAGGTTAATGTCACATGTACAATAGTGTCATCATTGTATGTGTCATTCACAAGGTGTATTGAAATACTAGGTAAAAATATTGTTGGAAATATGAGATCTGTCTATTCTTAATTCTTGAATTTACTGAGACAAGAGATCGATTTTTTATTTGAAAAATTTTGAATTTGTATTTCTGTTTTTAAGCGTGCAATATTGTTGTCAAATCGTAGACCTCGAAAAGATGATTAATTTGATATATTATGCATATGAAAAGGGATTTAAAACGAAGGAATTATGGCGTTTCTAAGTTTTTTTAGGAAAAAAACAAAATTTTGCATTGGGAATAGCGCCTAGGTTGTACAATCTTCTTTGACAAAAACTTATATCAGATGGTCTAACGGGTCAAAATTCGTTAGACAGATTTTAAATCCAAATCCAATAGTATGGGCGGTGACATTTTTGTAATATTCTGAGGGCGGTGGAGTTTAATAATATTAGGTAGTGAACTGGCCGTGAAAAGTATTAGTTGTTTCCTTGAAAAATATTAGTAGTTATCCTGAAAATTATTAGTAGTTTCCTAGAAAACCTTTTTTAGTAGTCTTTCTGAAAGATATTTAATAATTCCCCTAAAAAGTATTTTGTAACTTTTTTTGAAATGTGTTAGTTTCTCCACTAAAAGGTATTAGTAGTCCTATTGAAAAGTATTAGTTTTTCTTATGAAAAGTTAATATTTTTTCTGAAAAGTATTAGTTTATCCACTAAAAAATATTAGTATTCCCGTTAAAAAGAAATATTAGTTTTTCTTATCAAAAGTTAGTATTTCTTATGAAAAGTATTAGTTTATCCACTAAAAAGTATTAGTAGTCCCGTTGAAAATTATTAGTTTTTCTTATGAAAAGTATTTAGTAATTTTTGCGAAAAGTATTAGTTTCTCCACTAAAAAGTATTAGTAGTCATGTTGAAAAATATTTGGGCTGCGATTGGATATGAGCGAGATTTCATTTTCGTTCCGCTGAAGAATTTTTTTTGACCAAATATGCTATTGTTTATGAAAATTTTCAGAAAATATACTATTCTCTCACTTTCACTTTTTTGTAAGTCCAAGTGGCTACGATAATCTAGAGGAGGGGTGAATAGATTATCCCGGTTTTTCAGATTTTGCCTTCTTTTTCGTAAAACTCAAGCAAAGATGAAATGCTAAGTGCGGAAAGTAAATAGCACACGTCGATTTATAGTAGTTCAACCCACCTAGGGCCTAATCTACTACCACCCCAGTATATCCGGGATGGATTTCAAAAAGAAAAAAAGATTTTATTAATTTACCAAAAATTAATATAACACCTTGAGGATTACCACAACCCTCTTTCACCACCTTGAGGATTACCACAATCCTCTTACAACACCTTTGAAGATTACCACAACCTTCAAACACCTATCACCTAGATCACCCAAGTGTATTCTTACCACAAGAATACTCACAAGGATGTCTTGTGTTGAATGATGACCAAAATCAAGATTACAACTCAATAATGATTGATACAATATGAGTACAAGTGTAATCAAGAATTGAAAGCCTAGACCTCAAATTTGTGCAAGTGAAAGTGCTAAGGCTAATACAACAAGATATATGAAAGTGTTTGTTTGATTGCTCTTTGCTTGTGTATAGTGTTGTGTCTTGTTGCTTGAATGAAGCCTCTATTTATAGGAGAGGACTTGACTTTCATTTCCAGACATTGGCTCCTCCTTGGGGAGTGATTTGCTGCAAAAGAAAGCATTTAAAATGATCAATATAGCTGTTAGAAATCAATCCCATAAAATAGGAAAAAGCTCAAAAAACGCATAGCGGATAGTTTCTTTGATAAACATGGGGTTCGATCGGTCGCGCAGAAATAAGATTGAAATTGAATTCTGCGAATTTTTACACAGGGGGACCGGTCGGAGGGGGGTGCGACCGGTTGCCCTTAGCTGTGACCGGTTGGAGTTGAAGAAATTACGAAACAGAGAAGTCTGAACCAAGAGGGCTGCTCCAGGTACCGGTCGCCCAGGGCCCTTACCGGTCGCCCACCTGGTCGACCGGTCGCCCTCCCCTTTTTTTCTTACGTTTCATTTTCTGTTTCAAAACTCAACTCAGGTCGCCAATCATACCTCGATACTTTGATTCATCCACGGACTTGCCTTTTTCATCTTTGTCAATTTTGACATTTGTTGCCATGGGGGTGGAAACGGTTCTTCCCTCTTCAATACCGAACTTTTTCAAAAGTTCTTTTGTATATTTTGATTGTGAGATGTATACGCCTTCTTGATTTTGCTTAATTTGGAGTCCAAGAAAGAAATTGAGCTCCCCATCATACTCATCTCAAATTCACCTTGCATTAACTTAAAAAATTTCTTGCACAAAGAATCATTAGTAGCACCAAAGATAATATCATCAACATAAATTTGCACAAGTAAACAATCTTGCCCTTTTTCAAAAACAAAGAGAGTTGTATCAACTTTACCTCTTATAAAACCATTTTGCAAAAGAAAAGAGCTAAGTCTATCATACCATGCACGGGGTGCTTGTTTTAAACCACACAAGGCCTTTTTAAGTTTATAAACATCATTAGGCCTAGAAAAATTTTCAAACCCCGGAGGTTGTTTTACATAGACTTCTTCTTGAATAATACCATTTAAGAAAGCGAATTTAACATCCATTTGGTAAAGTTTGAAATTTTTAAAATAAGAATAGGCAAGTAAAATACGAATATCTTCTAAACGTGCTACGGGTGCAAAAGTTTCATCATAGTCAATACCTTCTTCTTGACAATACCCTTGAGCTACTAACCTTGCCTTATTTCGAACAATGTTGCCTTGATCATCAAGTTTGTTAGGAATACCCATTTTGTACCAATTATGGTTTGAGAAGGAGGACAAGGTACCAATTCCCATACATCATTTCTTTCAAATTGATTGAACTCCTCTTGCATCTCTAGGAACCAATCCTCATCCTCAATAGCCTCCTTAGCAATTTTAGGCTCCTTTTGAGAAATAAGAGCTTTCTCGGCAAATTTTCTCCGGGTCATCACTTTGTCAAGGGGATCACCAATAATAAGATCTTTTGGGTGATCTCCTTAAATTCAATGCAACGGGAAGATCGAGATATCACCTCTATCTTCTTGAGGACCATTTGAAGTGGACGGTTGATCATTTGATGTAGGCGGTTGAACATCAACTTGAACAATTGGTTCAATAATATCCTCTTCATCACTTTCATCATTGGGTATTCTTTCAATACCCGAAGCTTCATTGAATTTGACAAGAATGGATTCTTCGACAACTCCACTAGTCTTATTGTAGACTCGATATGCTTTGCTTTTTGTTGAATATCCCATAAATATCCCTTCATCGGCCTTAGGATCAAGTTTGTCCAATTGGTCCTTGGTATTCAAAATAAAGCATTTACACCCAAATATCTTGAAATAACTAATATTTGGAGTTCTACCTTTCCAAAGCTCATATGGAGTTTTATTCATTTTAGGACGAATATAAACTCGATTAATGACATAGCAGAAAGTATCTTGGAAGTGAAAATTCATTGAGCATGGACCGACTCATCTCTTGTAATGTCCGATTTTTCCTTTCGGCTACTCCATTTTGTTGAGGTGTCCTTGGAGCCGAAAAATTATGAGCATATCCTTTGGTTTCACAAAGTACTCTAAATTCACCATCAAATTCTCCACCTCGATCGCTTCGAATAGACTTGATAGTGTCTTCCTTTTCATTCTCAATAAGTCTACACAACTTAACAAACTCATTAACGACATCGCTTTTATTGGTAAGAAAAAGAGCCCAAGTATATCTAGAAAAATCATCGACAATAACGAAAGTGTAATATTTTCCACTTAGACTAGCCGTACCAATATCCCCATACAAATCAAGGTGAAGCAATTGTAGGGGTTTGGTTGTGGAAATTTCATTCTTAGGCTTAAAACTACTTTTAACCAATTTGTTCTTCTAACAAGTGTCACATAAGCCAAGATTTTTAAAATTCAATTTAGGTAGTCCTTTCACATGTTGATTTTTGTAAATATTTTTCAAATTTTTGTATCCAACATGTCCAAGTCGCCTATGCCATAAACTAGTTAAATCATTATTGGCGACTAAACAAGAAACATTTTGACTAACCAAATCACTTGTACAAATTTTGTAAAGATTGCCTTTTCTATTTGCTTCACAAATAATTTCACCATTTTTAAGTATAAGGCACTTTTCTTTATTAAAGGAAACATCATAATTTGAATCACAAAGTTGGCTAACACTTATCAAATTAAACTTAAGCCCTTCAACTAAAAGAACATTACTAAGAGAGAAAGAAGAGTTACCAATTTCTCCATTTCCAAGAATTTTTCCTTTGCCATTGCCGAACATGACCATACCCTCTTCTTGGAGCTTGATGTTGGTAAAAAGTTCTCTCCTCCCGGTCATATGGCGTGAACATCCGCTGTCCACGAGCCATTTTGAATCTTCCATTGTTGTTATAGCCCCTATTACCTACAAAAGAATTTCTTTTAGGTACCCTATAATTTTGGGGTCCATGGGGGTTAGTCTTGAGACCTTTGGGTCTCCAAACATGTCTAGAGCTATTTCTCAATTTGCAATTATTAGCATAATGTCCAACTTTGCCACAATAAAAACATGTAGGAGTATTAGAATTACTAGCACGTACAAGTTGGACCTTGGTTGTTTTTCTTAAAAACACTTTGAAATAACTTATAACCAAGTCCCAATTTGGAATGCTCAGCTCTTTGTGCATCTAAAATTTTTGTGACTTTATCCATGCTTATGTTGAAACGATGCATATCATTTTTCAAACATTCAATATCTTTTGTGAGCAATTCCTTTTCAGTTTCAAGAGAGTGAACTCTAGTAAGAGTAAGAGTATGAGCTTTGTCTAAAGATTCATAAGATGTAAATAATTTTTCTTTTTCAACCTTGAGCTCTTTATGCTCCTTTTTCAAATTCTTATATTTAACAATTAAATTTTGAAACTCAATTTGCAATTCGTCAAAATCACATTGCAAGTCATCAACTATGGAGGAAGTGGAAGAATTAGAGCGTACCTCATTATTTTCCTCGTCTATGGCCATGAGACCATGTTCGGTTTCTCCTTCCTCATCGGTTGTTTCGAGTAGTTCATCCCACGTTTTGACCTCCGCATTTAGAGCCTTCTTTTTTGTGAAAGGCTTCCTTTTCTTTTGCTCATCTTCATCGAGCTTTGGGCAATCGGCAATGAAGTGCCCGGGTTTTCTGCATTTGAAGCAAGCATTATCTCTTGGTTTTCTTGCTTTATTTTTGTTCACAAATTTTGCAAACTTTCGAACAAGTACGGCCGTCTCCTCATCATCATCATCATTATCATAGTATGCATTATTAGAAGAAGAATCAAGACCTTTAGGAATAATTTGCATACCCGATTGATTTATGGATGGTTTGGAATTTTTCCTCTCCTTGAGATAGACTTCATAGATGAGTAGATTTCCAATAAGCTCATCAAACTTGAGTGTCTCAAGATTTTGTGCCTCCGTGATTGCCGTTATTTTTTCGGACCATGAGCCAGGAAGAGCATTCAATACCTTGGTCACCTTGTCTTCTTCGGAAATGACTTTACCGAGGGCACAAGAGGATTGACAATATTGTCAAGCCTTTCCACCATCTTGGAGATGCTTTCGCCATCATACATGTTAAAGTTTTCAAAGTCTTTAACAAGCATGGTCTTTCTTGCTTGCTTGACTTTCTTAGTCCCTTCATAGATTGTCTCCAATTTTTCCCAAACCTCATGTGCCGACCTTATGCCTCTTATGCGATTGTACTCGGTGGCGGTAAGAGAACAATGCAAAATATTTAAGGCCTTACCGTTTAGAGAGAAAGTCTTTTTGTCGTTTTCATCAAACTCTTTGAAAGGTTTAGGAGCCAAGGTGCCATCCTCCGATTTCTTTGTTGGTTGATCAACTCCTTCAATGACCACATTCCAAATGTCGAACCCGCACCCTTGTAGGAAGCACTCCATACGGTCTTTCCAAAATGCGTAGTTGTTGGCGTCGAATAGCGGTGGTCTGTTGGTGGAGGCGCCGGTGGTGAGATGAGCATCATTTGTAGCCATGGATCTTTCCTCTTTACTCGGAACGAGCTAGCCAAAGAGTTTGGCTTTGATACCACTTGTAAGTCCAAGCGGCTACGATAATCTAGAGGGGGGGTGAATAGATTATCCCGGTTTTTCAGATTTTGCCTTCTTTTTCGTAAAACTCAAGCAAAGATGAAATGCTAAGTGCGGAAAGTAAATAGCACACGTCGATTTGTAGTAGTTCAACCCATCTAGGGCCTAATCTACTACCACCCCAGTATATCCGGGATGGATTTCAAAAAGAAAAAAAGATTTTATTAATTTACCAAAAATTAATACAACACCTTGAGGATTACCACAACCCTCTTTCACCACCTTGAGGATTACCACAATCCTCTTACAACACCTTTGAAGATTACCACAACCTTCAAACACCTATCACCTAGATCACCCAAGTGTATTCTTACCACAAGAATACTCACAAGGATGTCTTGTGTTGAATGATGACCAAAATCAAGATTACAACTCAATAATGATTGATACAATATGAGTACAAGTGTAATCAAGAATTGAAAGCCTAGACCTCAAATTTCTGCAAGTGAAAGTGCTAAGGCTAATACAACAAGATATATGAAAGTGTTTGCTTGATTGCTTTTTGCTTGTGTAGAGTGTTGTGTCTTGTTGCTTGAATGAAGCCTCTATTTATAGGAGAGGACTTGGCTTTCATTTCCAGACATTGGCTCCTCTTTGGGGAGTGATTTGCTGCAAAAGAAACCATTTAAAATGATCAATATAGATGTTAGAAATCAATCCCACAAAATAGGGAAAAAAGGTTCAAAACGCAAGCGGATAGTTTCTTTGATAAACATGGGGTTCGACCGGTCGTGCAGAGATAAGATTGAAATTGAATTCTCCGAATTTTTACACAGGGGGACCGGTCGGAGGGGGGTGCGGCCGGTCGCCCTTAGCTGTGACCGATTGGAGTTGAAGAAATTACGAAACAGAGAAGTCTGAACCAAGATGGCTCTCCTGTGGTCGCCGCCCACGGGAGTCGCCCACTGGTCGACCGTCGCCTCCCCTTTTTTTTTTCTTACGTCCCATTTTCTGTTTCAAAACTCAACTCAGTGCGGGTTGCCCTATAGGGCGACCGGTCGAGCCTGAAACAAATGTGTTGTCCAATTTTTTATCAAAAATAAACTCCAAAAAATACTCCGAAAAATAGTAAAAATATTTTAAGACGATCGGAAGTATTGAGACAACATTTAGGGACATTGTTTTGGTTTAAAAACTTATTTGAACAAAATCGAACAAAATCATCAAAATCATGATAAAAATATTTATCTAACATTTTTCTCATTTTTTCTTTCACCAATCACATCTGCACATTTTTTTTACAAAAAGCTAATCATTAATACACATTCTCCCACAAATTTTACTATTTACTCACTCACACATTTCTAACTACCAATCACATCCAATCATTATTTTACTATTTTTAAATCAAATCAACTTTCATCATTACATATCCATTCACACTCTCAAAATTTTCCAAAAACTTTCATCAGAATTTTTTTTCACTATTCTCTAGCGAAAAGAAAATTTTCCAAATGAAAGCATATCCAATCGCACCCTTGATTTTCTTATGAAAAGTATTTAGTAGTCCCCGAAAAATATTAAATGTTGAGTTGAAAAACATTACATGTTGAAATAAAAAGTATTATAGTTTTAGGTGAAAAGTATTTACACATTTAACACGTTGAACTGAAAGTATTACTGATTTGCAAATAAGTATTACATGTTTAAGTGAAAAGTATTAGCATTCTCATCGACTCATACTAGAACAAAAGGTACATTTTTAGCCTAACTAAACATTAAATATGCTTAAAATATATAAAAACCTAATTAAATTGATAGAGTGGTATATTAGTCCAAACCAATCAATCATATCCCATGAAATTATACCGGTTACTAGGGATGGCAATGGAGCGGGACAGGGCAAGTATCTCAATACCCAAACTTGCCCCCTCCACCCCACGGGGTTGGGGGAGTCGACTGTCACGGGTCGCGGGGTGGGTCAACCCGTTCTAAATATAATATTATTATTTTAATGCTTTATCTTGTATTTTATATTATTAATAAATATTTTATCTTATATATTTTTATCATAAAAGCATATTATTTATAAAAGTTATCATTATACATGTTAAATATAATATTAAGAACATAAAAACTAAATTATCGTATATAATATACATGTAAATATATATTAAATATATAAAAAAAATATAAAAATACTATACGGGGCGGAGGTGATACCCAGACTCGTCCAGTCTAGCCCCGCCCCGCCACAGGTTACGGGACGGGCCGGGTATCCATCAGGGTGAGTCATTTTGCCATCCCAAGCGGTTACACACAACAATATAGATGTTATCTTATCATCTAAAACCATACCAAAATCACGTAATATTTGTCTCAGATTCTCTAATCTCATTCCAAGAAAAACTGCAAATAATAATAATAATAATAATAATAATAATAATAATAATAATAATAATAATAATAATAATAATAATAATAAAGAAACATCATGTCATATAAATATGGATACAAAACATTGAACTACATAAGCAACAAATATACGCCGTCTAAGCAACATATTTGTCCTTAATGAGCAACACGATTGACATAAAAAAGCAACAAAATTACATATATATATATATACAAGACATGTGACCTATTTAAATCAACACATTTGCACCCATCTTAGCAATATAGTCTACCTAAATAGGCAACATATTTGTCTTCAGACCAATTTAGTCATGTTTTCATGTTCCAATTGAACACTTTCCATTTTCGATTATTCTCAAAGGAGAAGATTATTCTCTTTACCAAACATATGCGGATCTAATCACGATCCTATAATAAGAACAAGAGATGTTTCTCGATCAATCCCCTTGCCCCTCATTCTTCGAGAATCAGAAAGGTCTTTTTCAAGTTTGAATTTGTTCATATAGAATGTGGGTTCTTCTACTTCATTTTTATTTAATATAAATTTATTTTTCCCTTTTTTTTTTATATCACTCCTTAAGTCCCATAGATTTGATCCTGTAGAATTTGACCATTGAACGAAGGGTACGAAATTAATTAGATTGATTTTTCGATCAAATGTACTATGTGAAATCTTCGATTTTTATAGGGAACCTTTTCTTCTATATGAATCGATCTTATTCCATTCTAATTCCTTCCCAATACCTCCCAAGAAAAATATTGAATGTGAAATCTTCGGTTTTTTCCTCTTCCTCCATCCCACAGGTACAGTTGCAATAGAGAACATTTTCTTATGTATGAATCGATCTTATTCCATTCCAATTCCTTCCCGATATCTCCCAAGGAAAATATCGAATTGGATCCCAAATTAACGGGTTAGTGTGAGCTTATCCATGCAGTTATGCACTCTTCGAATAGGAATTCGTTTTCTGAAAGATCCTAACTTTCGTACTTTGGTGGGTCTCCGAGATCCTTTCGATGACCTATGTTGTGGTGAAGGGATATCTAACTAATCTGATCGATTGCGTAAAGCCCGCGATAGCAACGAAATCGGGGAAAGTATACAGAAAAGACAGTTCTTTTCTATTATATTAGTTTAGTATTTTCTATTATATTAGATTATATTAGATTATTAGTTAGTGATTTAGATTAGTTAATGATCCCAGCATAGTGGGTCCTTTCTTTTGTGATGGTCAACCTCTTTCAAATATACAACATGGATTCTGGCAATGCAATGCAGTTGGACTCTCATGTCTATCCGAATGAATCATCCTTTCCGTGTAGGTAAATCTTTGCCTGCTAGGTAAGAGGATAGCAAATTACAAATTATGTCTCGGTAGGATATATTATCTATATTCTAGAATAGAATTCTAATAGAATATTTAGAAAATAGGAAATAAGCGGGTAGCGGGAATCGAATCCGCATCGTTAGCTTGGAAGGCTAGGGGTTATAGTCGACGTCGATTCAGCGTCTCTAATTCAAAACCGAACATGAAACTTTGGTTTCATTTGTCTCCTTTATGGAAGATGAGTAAATCCCTAGATTTAAGATGTGAACAAAATTATACCCATAACACCTATGTCAGCTTTTTGTCTGAATACAAACAAAACGAATACATTCTCGTTTCCGCTTCGTCCACCTTTGCTCGCGCGGAGGCTTCCCTCTAAGGCGGAACGCTCCCCTACCGATGTATTTTTACATCTCAATAAGCAACACAGTTCACATAAAAAAGCAACATACTTACATATATATACAAAGACAAATAATCTATTTAAATCAACACATTGGCACCATCTTAACATCATTGTATGTCTAAATAAGCAACATAGTTGACATAAAAAAGCAACAAAATTACATATATATAAAAAGACAAATGGAAAGGAATAATAGTTGGTGGTTGCAACATTGATTGCCTAAATAAACAACATATTTACCCTCAATAAGCAACATATATATCCTCAATAAGCAACATATTTCATACAAAAGAATGCGCCAATATTGATTGCAAGTTTGACAGTGAAAGGAAAGAGAGAATATCAGAGATACAGTTTCAAACATATTTGTCTTCAATAAACAACATATTTGTCCTCAATAAACAACATATTTCTCACAGTGGATGAAGTCAGAGATACGATTTCAAACAAATCCCAAAAATTCGGAATGTGAACGGACACTACCAAAAATAACTCCCGGTTTTAACTGATATTCAAACAAAATTATCTACTTACCCTCAACAACTATTAATTAAATATAAACTAAAATAAAAATCAATTAAATCTGCATCATTAAAAAAATGGTCAACGCTCCAGATTTGGTCTCACGTATCACCAGATTCAAATCCTATATATATATATATATATATACATATATATAAGAATAGGATCAAATGAGACAACATTATTAGAGTGAGACAATGTGGACTAATCCTGTCCACAGATTTAAAATTTTAGATGGTTGAGATTTGGCTGATTTAGTGACCTTTTTTATTTTAAATCAAATAAGGGCAGGTTGGTCATTTTCTT
The DNA here is from genome assembly GCA_016081115.2 of Rehmannia glutinosa. Taxonomy (NCBI): domain Eukaryota; kingdom Viridiplantae; phylum Streptophyta; class Magnoliopsida; order Lamiales; family Orobanchaceae; genus Rehmannia; species Rehmannia glutinosa. The sequence continues at coordinate 49,367,688 of CM071930.1, forward strand.
ATTATTAGTTTTCACCCCCAATTGGTAACTCCCAAATCCGTTCATCTCTCCCCACAAATCTCGCTCGTGAGTCACTACCTCGCTGAAACTTCTGATGAATTGGCGACGAGTAACGGCAATGGAATTGAGGAGGAGGAGGGGATGGTGGTTTACTTTTTTTCTTACAGATTCAGTGGGGTTGCACCGGAGACATGAAAGGGAATACCAAGTGGCCATATTCCAGGGAGCAGATGTATTCAGAAGACTATCTATAATTGGAACTAATGCTTCAATGAAGCTTGTCTTTCAAGAGATTTAATGCAAATATATGTAGTTTTGTATATCTCATTTCTGTTCACCATTGTTTACATGAAAAAGAAAATTGTGAAAAGAATTAGCTCTCAGGTGTTGATTCCATATCCGTTCATACTTTGTGGATCATGATTTTCTGGCATCTATATCGATATTTGTGTAACACAAATTTTTATTGTCTGCGAATAAACAAACAAGAAAAAACGTAAAAATTAAATATATATGAATCAAACTATCAAAAAGTTTACAATCTCTAAACTAAATCATCTGATTCTTTTCTTCAAGAGTAAAATATCCGGGATTTGGGAAATTGGAGTTGAACTCTTCGGTTTGATCTTCTCCAAACTTGAATTTGAACTTTAATAACGTTAATTCGAGGGCTTGATATCTTGATCTCGAATCAAACGTGATATATTTGACGATATTTGATTTGAATATATGAACTTCTTGGTGAAACAGACCTTTTGATCTTCCTCCAAGATGGTTTGGACTTCAATAACGTCAACTCGAGGGCTTGGAAGCTTATTCCCGAATCAAACGCCGTGATTTGGTGGACTCCGCGATGAACGCCTTGAATTTCGCCTTGAACACCGTGGATCTCCTTGAATATGCTCTTCTTGCCTTGAGAGAATTTTCTCCACCGCCTTCTTGCTTGGATTTCTTCTCTTCGAATTGTGATTTAATTCCTTGAGAATGACCCCTATTTATACTTGTAGGAGAGGGGTCTTTGGATAGCTCATCTGGTGAGGACTCTAATTTGATTGGTCCTTCAAGATTTAATATTATTTCTTTAATCACAAATTGTGATAATTATCAAAAGAAATAATAATAAATCAAGATAAATCTTGATTTATAAGAATTTGACATTTGGCATTCTTTAATTGGCCAATAAATATATATTAAAAATATCAATAAATTAACTATTTAAATTAGGAATTAAATTTAATTAAATTCCCAAATATAAATAGAAAATATATAATTGATATTTAATATAGAATTTCACATGTCATCTGATTGGTGCAAATTTAATTTGTCTACAAATGTCCCCTCGAGACTTGTTCACGGACGACGTGTCTTGGAGTGAATAAGTCGCGACAATTGATTCACCACTTTCCATTTCTCTTCTCTCTCTCTCTCTCTCTCTCTCTCTCTCTCTCTCTCTCTCTCTCTCTCTCTCTCTCTCTCTCTCTTTTTATCACTTCACAGACTTTGGGACAAATTAATCATATAATGTGATACGTGACCCATAATAGAATGGATTTTAGGACTTGGAATTTGAACCCCAAACCGATATTGGCATAAACCCAACTTTTGCCTTCTTAAATGGATCCACCCCTTTTGGCTGTAATTCAACTCGGCCCACAATGAAAATACTTTGGTATTTTGTGGCAGGCATTTTGAATACAAATTTAAACACTTGCAAAAGAAAGAGCAAATTTCCAAGCATCTGTCTCTTTTTCTTTATGATTATCCAGGTGATATTTCTTATAAATATATATAGGGCCCATATAAATATGTGATGCATGTGGCCTTCTTGCTGAGGAAACTTCTATCCAAGCAACAGTAACAACAATTTGAGTTTCCATTATGCACACTTACGCCCTTTCTTTTCCTTTTTCAAATTTGGAGAGTTTCAGTTGCAACAACTAGGATTGTGAACGGGACTTGGAGATTATCGAAACCGAACTGATATCCGGACCGAAAGATCTCCGAACCGAAAATATCCGTTGACTTTTTGTTATTCCCCGAACTGTACCGTACCGAAAATATTTATGGCACGGTTCTGGAGATTTTTCAAATACCCGTACCGAGAATCGTACCGAACCGTATCGAACCACTCCAAACCGAGAACCCGAAGTTAGAACCGATTTTAAAGATTTTATATAAATACATATACATTATTTCTATGTTGTTTTTATTTTGATATATGAATTAACTACAAACTATTTGAAATTAAATTGATTATAAAGCATATTTATGAAAAACCATAATACTGCAACTATTATGAATTTTAAACATTTTTTATATTAATAATAGAGTAAATCATTTGAAATTGAAATTAGTTAAATTATTAGTAAATTGCATTTAAAAGAGAAACAAGTAATAGTACCATATTATAACAATATAAAAAAAGATCATATTTTAATTTTTTTACCACATCACATAAAATTATAAATAGAATTTTATTGATTATGTTAAGTTGTTAAGTATGAGACATTGAGATTATAAATTTAATCAAGTTTTTATTTCATGTTAATTTATAAAAATTGTTGGTTAATTATATATGTTCTATGTCAATAGAAGGACAATTACCCAAATAATAGACTATTATTGTATTATAGAGGTTATTAAATTTAGAATTTTGGATTGTGTTACCTATTATAGTTTTGGTTTTTATTTTGAGACTACGCTAAAAAGAGACTAGAACTCTAGAAATATATCCGTTTGGTGATTTTTATATTGATTTTCTTTTTTCTTTTTTTTCCAAATTTGTATGTTTTATTTATGGCTAATCTCCGAATCTCCGTCCCGAACCGAACCGTACCGAACCGTACCGTCCCATCCCATTTGAACCGATCCCGCATCGAACCGCATCGAAAGTTGATGCGATTCGACGGAGATTTTTTTCTATGGTTCGGTTCTGGAGATTTATTTTCAGAATCTCCGAACTTCGAGATTTCCAAATCTCCGAACCGTCCCGTACCGTGCACACCCCTAGCAACAACCTTTCCGCTTCGCATAACCTTCCAATATTTTAGTTTCTTGAGAATCCTTTTCCTATTTATAATAAACCTTCTACTCATCTTCGAAGTTTCTGGATAACTCAAAATCTCTCTGGCTAGCCAATTGACCTCATATCTGGTAAGCTCAAATTATCCTTCTCCTATTTGAGTTTTGTTTCTTCACACCAATTTGGATAATTCAAGACTTCTAATCCAACCTATCTTTGACGCCTCAGCAACTATAAAAGGAGACCCCGGTGCTCTGTTTTTTTTTTGCACATCAAACAAGAGAAAGAAAAAGAATTTCGCAACATCCTTCGTTGGTTGGGCGTAGCTTATTTTATTTTTTTCCTTATCGGTAGTCGATTATTCGTTATCAAGAATTGAGCTCGTGTTTCCTTTGCCTACTGTTGTTGCTATTTTCTGATTAATTCCGGTGAGTTTTGCGCATCCGTGTCACCCGCAATTAATCTTTCATGATTCTGCACTCCATATGTTTGATGAATTGATCAAAAGATGTTACGCATGTTGATCGATCAATCCGTTGGTTTTCCAAAGTGTTCTTTAATAATTTTAAAGCTATTTTCATCATTTTTCTTTGGTTGCAGGTGTTAAAGCTTGCTGGAGCTTAATTGCCATCAAGTTTGACCAAGGTTTGCTTCTTGTTGACCATGTTCACGGTTCTTGATTAATATTCCTCATTAACCTCTTTTTTTTGTTTTGTTTTTTATAATAGCATCTTAGATTTTGCTTCCGGTTTTCTTCTGTTGGAATCTCAAGTTGCAATATTTTGCTTCCGGCTGTCTTCTGATTAATACTCAACGGTAGCCATACTATAACTACCGAGCCATATAATTCCCTTACTTTTCTATCCTTAAACGGAATTGAGCTCTCTATTTTTTTTCCAGCAAGATGGTTTATTTTAAAGATATATCTTCTTGCCCCGGCGTGCAACACTTGGTAATTCTTGATGATGAGAGTCATGACATAGAACGCGGTACCATTTTAGCGGTTTATGATCCACTTATTGGTCGATACGCAAAGCAATGGCCAAAGTTGACGAATCAACTTCACCTAAGGGAATGGTCTCGTGAGATTCCACCAGTCAAGGACTCCAAATCCAAGATGTGGGCTCTAGAAGCAACCCATCACCAACAGTCTGATGAGCCAATTTCACTACCGACTTTGGGGCGTAATATCATCGAAGGTGAAGCCAAGTGGGGAGATCCAATCCAGTTTGGCGGCGAATTCCATTATGTCAAAGGCTATTGGGAGTGGACCGAAGACATCCTTAGTCGATACAAGAATAAACTCCAGGCGGCCCGTATATACGATTCGGTGTATGCTTCTCTCTTCACATATGATTGCGATTCCAATATCGTCAAGGCGTTTTGCGAGGCGTGGTGTCCGTCTACCAACACATTGCTCACTTCTCATGGCGAACTATCTATATCACTGTGGGATCTGCATACTCTAGCTGGCTTGCCTATGACTGGGTTTCTGTACGACGAAGTTGTTCCGAGTGCCAAGGAGCTTACCGGTGTTGACGAAGCGGGACTTAGATTCCTCCCCCGTTCATGCAACCGCTTACTTCATGCTTATCATCTCCTTCAAGGAGCGCTCATGGGGATCACTACTCGCAAGTTTCTATCGATGACTGGATCAACTTTTGGTTCAAGAAGGCTACGAAGTATAATCCACCTCCCATACGCAAAGAGAAGAAGGCCCCCCCACGTAAGGAGAAGCAAACTGAACATCCCGAGTTAACTCATAATCCACTTGGTGACATCAGCGTACATGGTGAATGGTCCCCTGCTGAGAAGGCTTTATTTTCCAAACTCGGTGTCAAGGAGAGCTCGATGGAGGAAACGTACTTGGCGGTATATGGGCAAATGGCGGGCACTTTCAAGATGGCGAGTCTCATGGCATATGGGCAAATGGCGGGCCTTGTTGTTCCGGTTTTAGCGAGTATCTTCGGAGGTCTGAACAAGATTGAAAATTCTCCGAGGCCATCCAAGGTGTATTCAACGTTTCCCGTTCATTTTGTTTATGGTTGGTTGGCTTATTACTTTAAAACTCATAATCAAGTTTGGCAAGGGACGAATGGCCCCAAGATGGCGATCTTTTCGGGCGAGGGACACGCAAAATCCTATGAACCCAAAGAAGCTCGCAGACGGATCCACAAAGGAGATTGGATTTCTTGGACTTGTACTATGATCACGAAGAGCAAGGATTTCCATTATATTGACAATGGCAATGCACAAAGATTCGAGCAGGACTATTTCATCGCCATTCGTTCAAGTTATCTTTCCCTGCGACAAGGTGGGCGTTTTGTGATTGAGCCATACAGTCCCCATAGATTCAGCCGCCAATTTGGGTTTTATCAAATGGTGCCGGGAGTTCTCAAAAAGGATGTGCGTGGAGCTTCATTAGAAGAAGGAGTTTACCATTGGCGTGTCTGCACTTCATCTAAGACTTTTTCTAAAGTTTGGTTCCTTGCATGCCCCCAAATGCAAAGATGATTTCTTCAGAGGAATAAAAACAATGGTGGGCTCGGGTCCATAGAAACTACTTTGAAGAAAACATAGAGAACTTGATTAACTCGAAGCCAAAGAAAGTTTTGCCGAAGGACAAAAGGCCTAGACGTGGTCCGCTTGGTGAGACTATTCGAAGCTCTCTACTTGTGCATGAATTTTTTTTTCCTAACAGGTGCGATGTCTTAGGTGTTGAAGTTTGCGAATCAAATAAGAGAAAAGTAGTCATCCCTTCTTTCGAAGAAAGTAGCAGCAGTGATGCGGACCATCATTGGAAGAGACTTAAAAAAACTCACAAATCTCTAGAGCAACAAGAAGCCAATGGTGTTGCGAGTAATCCACCACTTACGGAGAATTTTGTTGAAGAGGTCAGTAACTTTTTTTTTCTTTTTCTTTTCTTTTTTTCGTTTTTTTTTTTTCGTTTTATTTTTTTCATTTTTTTTTTTTTTTCGTTTTAGTTGGTAATCCGTTGGTGTAATGTTTCAGCTAGAGAAACAACTACTCGATAATGAGTGTGAGCATGGATCGCAGGATAGCCAGAGGTCAATCATGGGGCCCAACTTGTCAACCGTGAATCATCAAAAGGTTACATCTAACTCCATTGAGGCCAAGACGTCTCCTTGTGCGGTATTTTCAGTATTTCAAGGTGAGAAATTTATTCGTAACCACCAGCAAGAATACCTTCAAAAGTTATGGGGCGATCTCCGTGAGAAGATATCCAAGATTCCAATTGACTCCATTTCCTCTATTCAAGATGAAGTGATGATTGTGCTCAAATCTATGAAGAGTTTTAATATTATTGACATCTCTTTTGTGGAAGGATCTTTGAAAGATCTTTTTGCCAAATCTGTTGCATATGATGAGGCAAGGTCGTCATCTTCAGGATTGTGTCTAAAGAACTTCTTGCACAACAATTGAGCGAAGTCGAAGATCGTTTGCATGATGCCAAAACTAAAGAAGCTAAAGAGTCTGCCCGGATTTCATCCACTAAGGAAGAGTTAGAGTCCATTAACAGAGAGCTTGACAATTTGAGGAAACGAAAGAAGAATTTGACCGCCTCATTAAAGAGACAAGAAGAACTTCTTCACATTGCTCATACTGAAGTTCAACAGATTGAAGAAGATATTACCACTATTCAGAATACTTCGTCTTCTAATGATGAAGTGCTGGAAAATTTGGAGCTTTCGATGGTGCGTCTAGAGGCTGCCAAAGAAGAATTGAAGAGCTTGCGTCCTTTTGATTAGTTTTTTTTTCTCTTTTTTTTCGACTTCATGTATGAGCACTTTTTTTTTGAGATTACATAATAGAAATTGATCATTTTCTATCTTGCAATCTATTAAGTACTTTTTTTATAATGAAGTTTTTTTTTTTGAATAACTATAATTCATCACAAATTAATGATTATCACAAACTCATGACTGAACTTAGAAAATTCTAAGCTGCCTACGTACCCAAGAAAAGGGATCAAGTCATAACATAGTTCAAGAGACATTTTTTTTTGGGGGGTGCCGTACACAGTTTATACTCATGCGGGCCATGAGTATCTATTTCTTAACCACCCTAGACTAGGTGGGGAAGTTAGCAGTTTAACCACGTACTTTGCCTTTGGTGGTTACCGTTCACATTTTATACTCATGTGGGTCAGGAGTAACATGCAGTTTAAGCTCATGCGTCATGGAGCTTTATTCCTTCTCTAAGGATAGTATCGTTTTAAGAACTTGCCATTTATGGGGCCAATTCTCAAGCCGTCTTCTGCGACCAATTTGTAAGCGTCGTTGGTATAGATTTCTTTAACAACATAAGGACCATCCCATTTTGATGTGAATTTATTTCCAGTTCGGTGAGTAGTAATGATGGGTCTTCTGACAACAAGCACCCAGTCACCAACTTGAAAAGAGTGTGATCGTACTTTTTTATTAAAAGCCCTAGAAAGACGAGCTTGATAACATTCAAGTCTTTGTTGTGCTTCCAATCTTTTCTCATTGAGAGCTTCTAATTCTTCAAGGCGTAATCGTGCATTTTCTTCTTCGGTTAGTCCTTCTTGCAAGGCTATCCTTAGTGACGGAATTTGTTGTTCAAGGGGAACAACCGCTTCAACACCATATACAAGCGCATATGGAGTTGCTTGAGTGGGTGTTCTATATGTGGTTCGGTATGCCCATAAAGCTTCTCCGATCCTTTCGTGCCAGTCTCGCTTTGACTTTGAGACCACTTTCTTCAATAAGTTACACAAAGTTTTGTTAAAAGCTTCAGCAAGTCCATTAGCCGCAGCATTATTATACATAGATGACTTTCTTTATTTGAATCCGAACTTTTGGAAAAGTTTATCTATGAGGCTATTTGAGAAAGGCTTCCCGTTATCCGTTATTATGTATCAAGGGATCCCATAGCGATAAATAATGTTTATGCGGATAAAGTTGGCGACATTTTCTTTCTTCACTTCTTTAAGGGGTACTGCCTCAGCCCATTTAGAAAAGTAGTCTGTCGCAGCCAAGATATACAAGTGTCCTCCGGATGACTTTGTCATAGGTCCGACCACATCCAATCCCCAAGCATCAAATGGCCATGAAGCAACAGTAGGGTGCAATGGCTCAGGTGGTTGGTGAATTAATTTGCATGAAATTGACAGGCTTGGCATCTTTGTGCGTAATCCATGCAGTCTTTCACCATTGTTGGCCAATAGTAGCCCATTCTTTTAATTCGAAAGTGTAACTTTGGGCCTGATTGATGGGCGCCACAAACCCCCGAGTGAGCTTCTTCCATGGCTTGAATAGCTTCATCATCGCCTAAACATCGCAAGAAGATTCCATCAAATGACCGTCTATAAAGTGTGTTTTTGTAGTAAATGAAGCGAGCCGCACGACGTCGAACATCTACCCTTTGTCGTGGATCATCAGGTAACTTCTCATATTTCAAATAATCCACAAGTAGTTGACGCTTCTTTCTCAATTTCAAATACCTCTACAACATGATTTTCTTTTTCTTCATTGCAATCTTCATCATTAAAGATTGGAGGTATTACCCAACTTCTGCAAATTGGCACACGAGCTTTACTTTTGGGCATGGTGAGTGTAGAAGCAAGTTTTGCTAAAGCATCAGCTTATTTATTATCCTTCCTTGGAATATGCTCAATTGTTACATCTCTAAGCCATCCAATAAGCCTCTTCGCATAATTGACGTATGGGAGTAGCTCAGGCTTCTTCACTTCATATACTCCAAGTAGTTGATTAACCACCAATTTAGAGTCTCCATAAACTTCAAGACGCAATTGCTTTATGTCAACCGCCATCTCCAACCCAAGGATGAGAGCTTGGTATTCAGCAACGTTGTTTGAAAAATTTTGAGTTAGAGTAAAGGAGTAAGGCAACACTTCTCTATCAGATGTAACGAAGATAATTCCAGCTCCAGCTCCTTCTCTATGAGAAGCTCCATCAAAGTACATCTTCCATGGAGGGGAAATCTCGATTACAAGCACATCTTCATCAGGTAATTCGTCGGATAACTCCCACTCAGCAGGGATGGGATGATCCGCCAAGACTTGCCCTTTTACTGCCTTATGAGGGACATATGTGATTTCAAATTGTTGCAATTGTAGCTACCACCTTGCAAGTCTATTAGAAATGGTTGGCTTTGTCATAGCATACTTTAGTGGATTTGCTTTCGAGATCAGACGAATTGTGTGAGCTTGAAAGTAGTGCTTCAACTTTTGGATTGCAAAGATTAATGCCAAGCAAATCTTTTCAATCGGTGAATAATTCAGCTCGTTTGATGTCATCATCCGACTCAAGTAGTACAAAGCGCTCTCTTTTCCACCATCATTTTCTTGTGCTAGTAGAGCTCCCACAGAACGTTCTTGAGCAGCAATATAATGGATCAACGGGCGCCCAGGCACTGGTGCAACCAACACAGGAGACTTCATCAAATATGCTTTGATACATTTGAAAGCATTCCGACAAGATTCATCCCATTCAAATGGAACGCCTTTCTTCATAAGACGACTGAATGGCTGGCATCGACCGCCTAGATTTGAAATGAACCTTCGAGGATAAGCCAATTTTCCTTGCAAACTTTTGAGTTCGTGGATATCACGAGGTTCAGGCATCCTTGCTATGGCATCGATCTTTGCTTGCTCAATCTCAATACCTCGATGACGAACTACAAACCCCAAAAACTTTCCCGACCGGACACCGAATGCACATTTCAGTGGATTCATCTTAAGTCGATATCTCCTTAATCATTCAAAAACTTTCCTCAGATCAAGGACGTGGTCTTCTCACTTCTTAGACTTCACGACCACATCATCGACATAGCACTCAATATTCTTATGAAGCATGCCATCAAAGATTTTCTGCATGGCTCTTTGATATATAGCTCCAGCATTCTTCAAACCGAATGGCATCACTTTGTAGCAATATATACCTTTTGGCGTACGAAAGGCTGTCAACTCTTCTCCTCTGGAGCCATATGTATTTGATTATATCCAGACGATCCATCCATGAAAGATAATGCTTCGTGGCCTGTAGTGGCATCAATCATGAGTTCATTTATGGGTAGTGGAAAATCGTCTTTAGGACAGGCCTCATTTAAATCTCTAAAGTCAACACAAATTCTGATTTGACCATTCTTCTTCCATACAGGGACAATGCTCGAGATCTATGTAGGGTACTTGACTTCTCGAATAAACCCAGCTTCGATGAGCTTGTTTACTTCAGCTTCGGTCTATGGAACCAAGTCGGGCCGAAATCATCGTTGAGTTTGCTTAATTGGACGGGTTCCTTTCTTAACGGACAAGTGATGTACTGCTACTTTTGGGTCTAATCCAGGCATCTCTTTGTAGGACCAAGCGAACACATCTTTATACTCCCAAATTAGTTCGATATACGATTTTTCTTCATCAGTTGTTAACAATGCACTGATGTAGATTGGTCGTGGATTATCATTGTCGCCCAAATTAATTTCTTTTAGCTCGTCAACCGTGGCTTTGATCTCTTTTTCAAGTTCGGGAGGAGCATCTCTAACATCTTCTTCTTTCCCTTCTTCGCTTAAGGTGATATGATATGTCGATGCCACACTTTCTTTATCATTTTCATCGTCTCGAGGTTGCGTGAAAACAACAGTTTGAGATTTGGCTTTCAACACCCTTTCACATGATATGAGCAAAGTAGTTTGTCGCTTCATACGAGATGGGACAAGACTTCGAAGCTTTTCAGTAGCCCGTGAATTTCTAGATCTTTTCCAATATTTTGATGATGTAGAGATGCCCAATCTCTGATGGATGGTTCCTTTGCTCTTCAATTTTTGAATGGGTCCGAGTCTATCAAAGACTGATATTCGTCGGACCTTCTTTCCATTTTCATCAAAGGCATCCTCCGTCGATGAAAGTTCTCCTTCAGACACATAATTGATGTTGGCTCTTCTAATGGCGATACGAATGGGAGTTGATGCCACAAACCCAAGACATGTCCGAGTATTTTTAGCCACATGTCCCCTTCCTTTTGACATCTTTTCAGTATCCGTAGCTTCAGAAGTGAGCTTTCCCAAGGTAGAATTTTCTGCGGATTATATACAGCTTTAACAAGAAGATCGTAAGCTTTCGGATCAAAATATTTCGCACTTTGGAGCCCTTCTCCGTGTTCAGTCTTAGGTCCCTCAGCTGGGCAAACAAACTTTTCGAGTGGTTGCGGAGATGGTTTCTTATCATCGAGTTTTGTCAAAGGCAATACCAATCCCTCCAAAGGTCCATTGTCATCGTGACTTGCAGAAGCACTCTTGATTTTGCCCTCTTTAACTTCATCATCTTGTGGCTTAGATGGATTTTCTTTAGCCTTCATTGTCTTAATGTCTTCGAAGTAGTACTTGGCATCGGCAAAATGTGACTCTGCCTCGGTGAAAGGTTTATCATCTCTAAGAACTTTCTTTACCACATCGTCTCTACAATACTTGAAGCATTGATGCCAAGTAGAAGGAACCACCCCATTTTCATGTAGCCAAGGACGTCCCAGAAGCATATTGTAAGAAGTCTTAGCGTCTATGACATGAAACAATGCAGTTGAGGCCATTTCGCCCATCAACAATTTCAATCTTATGATGCCGAGAGCCCTTTGCCCCCCTTGGTTAAAGCTTTGGATCATCAAACAACTATTTGCGAGTTCATCCATGGGGATTTCTAACTCTTTCAATGTGCACAGTGATAAGATATTTACTGCTGAGCCTCCATCAATCAAAATCCTATTAACCTTTTGCTCGCGAGTATAGCCGGTCACGAACAATGGCCTATTATGGGGTTTAGAACCAAGCAGCAAGTCCTCGTCAGTGAAAGAAATTGTTGAAACGCAATCTTTAGTGATATTGTCAACTTTCTTCTCAAGTAAACATGCTTCACTAGGTTAAGCATGCTGCTCATTCGTCATGTTGCATGCAACATTACCCGCATCCATGGATCCAGATGTGATGGTAATAACATTACTAGTTGCACTATCTTCCTCAAGTGATATCTTTCCTTGGCGAGCTAACTGCATGACTTTATCTTTGAAAACGAAGCAATCATGAATTGGATGGCCTACCAAACGATGGTATTTGCAAAGATTTGCCGGGTCATTAACTCGCTTGACTTCATCGGGACGCTTCATTTCGGGCAATTCAATGAGGTTTGCCTTGAGCAGATCGTCAAATATCCCAGAGACATCAGAGTCAAGGAATGGATATTGTTTAGCTTGCATCTCCCTCAAAGTCAACCTTTTCCGTTCTCTTTCTTGAGGAATGTCTTTCTTTTCATTAGTTTTTGCATTTGCATTGGCTTTAAACTTGATAGGTGTTGTGTTAACTGCCATTGATTCCTTGTTTGGAGCTTTAGAAGAAAACTTGCCCCCTTTCTTGGCTTCATATCGCTCTTTGGATCTCTGAGACTCTTGGATGGGTGGCCCTTCAACTCCACTTGCAGCCATACTTAATTCCATATCATGAGCCCGAGTAGCCAACTCTTCAAATGTTTTCGGTTGGATTCCCTGAAGGATGTATCGAAGACCCCAATGCATTCATTGGATGCACATCTCGATAGCCAAAGCTTCTGACAACCGGTCTTTACAGTTGAGGCTCAGGTTCCTCCATCGATTGATGTAGTCGATGACAGGTTCTTCCTTCCACTGACGAGTATTTGTAAGCTCGATCATGCTAACCGTCCGCCGAGTGCTGTAAAATCGATTGAGAAACTCCTGTTCCAATTGCTCCCAATTATCAATCGAGTTTGCTTCCAAGTCAATATACCAATTTAATGTGTTGCCTTTCAAGGATCGGACAAACTGTTTTACGAGTTGATCTCCATAAGTCCCAACATCATTACACGTTTCGACAAAGTGAGCCACATGTTGCTTTGGGTTGCCCTTGCCGTCGAATTGTTGGAACTTCGGAGGTTGGTAACCAGTGGGCATCTTCAAGTTGTCAATCCTTTGCGTATATGGCTTGGCATAAGTCATAGATGACTTGGAACTTCCATCGAACTTGTCCTTAATAGTCCTCATAATGAACTCCTTAAGTTGGTCGACCGGAATCAGCCCATCAGATGAGACTTGCAGCTCATTTTCTGGAGACTTCTCTTTTTCATTTGGTCGTTGCTTCATGGGTTCTCGACCTCCTCATGTGTTTCAACTTGCTTGCCCATCGCACGACTTGTATCAACACCATCTATTTTGTTCATCAGCTTTGCAATTTGCGAGTCTTGTTCTTTGACATGATTGGCGAGTCCATCAATGGTCCTCGTCAAACTTGCGATTTGTTCTTCAAGCGATGTAGCATTCGTCATCATAGCGGGTTCTATGTTTGAGCAACTTGATGTCGAGCGGGAGATTGGGGATGAATCATCATCTCTTAAGTCTCCATCATCTTCGAGTTGAGTTAGATTTGCTTTAGCTCATACTGGAGTCTTCTCAGAGGATGTACTCAGCTGCTTGGACATACTCCTTGTAGTGATACCAACACTTTTACTCGTGTCACCTGAAGAGTTTGAAGAAGCAACTTTTGTTGATGTGGTTTTGCGAGTAGCCATCACGATACTTCAAGATTTGTCGATGAAAAGAGATAAGAGGTAGAGATGGTCCCACCGGGTATGCCAAAAATTTGTAACACAAATTTTTATTGTCTGCGAATAAACAAACAAGAAAAAGTGTACAAATTAAATATATATGAATCAAACTATCAAAAGGTTTACAATCTCTAAACTAAATCCTCTGATTCTTTTCTTCAAGAATAAAATATCCGGGATTTGGGAATTTGGAGTTGAACTCTTCGGTTTGATCTTCTCCAAACTTAAATTTGAACTTTAATAACGTTAATTCGAGGGCTTGACAGCTTGATCTCGATTCAAACGTGATATATTTGACGATATTTGATTTGAATATATGAACTTCTTGGTGAAACAGACCTTTTGATCTTCCTCCAAGATGGTTTGGACTCAATAACGTCAACTCGAGGGCTTGGAAGCTTATTCCCGAATCAAACGCCGTGATTTGGTGGACTCCGCGATGAATGCCTTGAATTTCGCCTTGAACACCGTGGATCTCCTTGAATATGCTCTTCTTGCCTTGAGAGAATTTTCTCCACCGCCTTCTTGCTTGGATTTCTTCTCTTCGAATTGTGATTTAATTCCTTGAGAATGACCCCTATTTATACTTGTAGGAGAGGGGTCTTTGGATAGCTCATATGGTGAGGACTCTAATTTGATTGGTCCTTCAAGATTTAATATTATTTCTTTAATCACAAATTGTGATAATTATCAAAAGAAATAATAATAAATCAAGATAAATCTTGATTTATAAGAATTTGACATTTGGCATTCTTTAATTGGCCAATAAATTTATATTAAAAATATCAATAAATTAACTATTTAAATTAGGAATTAAATTTAATTAAATTCCCAAATATAAATAGAAAATATATAATTGATATTTAATATAGAATTTCACAGGTGTCACCATTTGATTGGTGCAAATTTAATTTGTCTATAATTTGCATTAAGTCTTCTGTTATCTCTATAGATTGGAGGAACTTGATGAACTCGCGGCAGAGATGGAGAAGATTAAATGTATGGTGGTGGCGCGTGCGAATGATATTGCGGCGGAGGGGAAGAATAGTCCGGGGATGGATTTTTCGGTGCGGGATCGACTTAGTAGCGGTCGGTGACTGATGTTTTGTTAATCATGGCTAAAAGAGGTAGAAAAGTGAACAGCGCGTCGAGGGCGACTATATACATAGTATGATTTTATTGTATACTTAGACATAGTTTACTGTATAGATAATCTGATTTTATTATATAACAAGACATAGTTTATTGTATACATAGCCTGATTTTATCGTATAGTTAGATATAGTTTACTGTATACATATACTGATTTTATTGTATAGTTAGACATAATTTACTGTATAATAATTTAGTTAATTGATTTGTGTCTATTAGTTGTTGATTTTTTTAATTATTGTTATTTGGTATATCGTAATAAACCGTAATTATTGGTCTGCTCAGAATAATCTTGTTAATTGATTCCTTAATTCACGGTCCCCACATGTTTTTGTTTAATATTTGTAATATGCAGTACAAATATGTTAAATATATTGTATAATAGTGTTAAATATACAATAAATATATGTTAAATATAAAGTATAATAATGAGCGTGATTTTCTCTCTCTATAACTAATTTACTTAATTCACGGTCCCCACATATTAATGAGCGTGATTCTCTCTCTCTCTCTCTCTCTCTCTCTCTCTCTCTCTCTCTCTCTCTCTCTATAACTGATTCTTTAATTCACGGTCCCCACATATTTTTGTTTGACCATTTTAATATGCAGTAAAATTATATTAAACATACAGTAAAATAGTGTTAAGTATACAGTAAATATATGATAAATGTACAGTATACTACATGGCAGAGCATATGCGTGATTCTCTCTCTCCCCCAATAATTGATTCCATATTTGGACGGTCCTCACATGTTTGTTTTGATAATTTTACCCTTTCTGTGATGTAATTAAATGGTTAATGTATTATTATCTCAAATTATTCCTAGCCTTTGATGTAAATGGGGAGGGTTGAGAGTAGTCAACATTGTCTCACCATAAAATGTGTTCTCATTGGATCTTCCCCCTATATATATATATATATATATATATATAGGTATTGGATCATATGTGGCAAGGGTCTTACCATGTGGCAGTGTGGACAAATCTAAGCCACAATCTTGTTTAATCCTAAGGCCCATGTTTTTTCGATTTTTTATTTTTTTTATATTTAATCCAGCCCATTTAAGGGCACAATAGGCATTTTATACACATAACAACCCATCCGTTTTTGGTAACCCCACCATAACTCCTTTTTTTTTGGGATTTCATTCAATCTATTCCATCTTATTTGCAATATCAGTTTTCAGAAAATATCAAAACCCATCTTTTCTCTCTTTCCTCTCCACTTCGAAATAACCACAGAAAACATCGCCATGCTAAGATGCGCCGCCGAGCATCCCGAAAATGACGGAGGATTACGCCTTTGGAAACCTAGTCGGACGAACCGAGGCGTACATTAATGAAGTGGCGTTAAAAAGTCTAGCTGACGCAGTTTCGATTTTGCATTCTTCCGAAAACCTTCTTCCCACCGCAGAGAAAGTGAAATTGGTGAGCCGATGTATAGATACAATCGCGTTCATGGCCTGTAAGGATAATCAGTTTGCTGCGCCGATGAGGGCCGATAGTGGGCTAAATGACTTGGTTTCGTTCACGGGGCCCAATTCGAAGCCCATTGTTGATTGGTGGGCTGAGGATTTGGCAGTTCTACGAATTGATCTGTTTCAGAGGGTTCTGATTGCGATGATGGCTAGGGGATTCAAGCAGTATGCTCTTGGTAAGGATTTGTGCAAAATTTATGTTATTGAAATTAGATTTTCGTCCTTCTTTGCCGGGGAAATCATCCCCTTTTATTTGGTATAAATTTCCGCAAGTATGATATATTTTTAGTACTTTTGGTATAACCCTTCCACCAAATTAGATTTTTTTTTGTGCTTTCATTTGGTGAAACCACCCTGTTATGTTATTGGTGTAAATTACCACTAGAATGATATATGTTTTTCTACATTTCGTATATAAATAAATAGATTTCGGTGTTTTTATGCGTGGTAATTTGTATTTAATGCATATACAATTGATGTTTAAATAGTATTAGTTTCGTATATAGTTAGAGTACAATCAGTGCATAATTAGTTTAGATGTTGTATTCTCTTTGATACATCGCAAAATTAGTATAGTTCATCCACACTGTGTAATGTTCCATAGATGTTTCTCACTTCTAGGTTAAATGGCACGAGGAAACAAAGAAGAGACCCGTATCCCTAGCCGAGCGAGCGAGGGTGCGAGTGATGGTAATCAGAGCCCAGAGGTCAAAGACCACAAAATCTGCTTTGAAAGCCTCGATGCCCAAACTGAGGAGAAGATCCGTGCCCAAACTGAGAAAATTGTAGCTTATAATTTTTTGGCCCATTTTGTTTTATTTTACCCGTGGAAATAAATTGATGAAAACTTAGCTATAAGTTGGTATACATTTAGTAAATAGTTGGTATACAATTAGTTCAGTTGTTTATATTTTAATTGTGGATATGAATTGATGAAAACTTAGCTATAGAATGGTATACAGTTAGGCAATTGTTGGTATACAGTTAGTTTCTATGTGACATGTTGCATCCTTTTTCTTTTTTGGGTTGACTTGTTTGATGTTAACATCGTTTTTTTGGCAATTTTATTTTATGTGTTTTTCGGTTGGATCTATTCTCTCGATATTTGCAAGCAAGTGGGTGTTATCAGCGGCAAAGCATAATGTTGAAAAATCCGCATATGTACACACAAAACGATCAAATGTATACACAAAATAATTTTCAAAATATACAATATTGTCAATATTAGTACACAATATTCTCAATTAAACATCTAACAATGCACACATGAATACTTATATTATCACCAAATATTGGACAAGTATATACCAAAATATAATTTCAGGATACCGTAATGGAATTATTTTTATACCATATTTTTATGGTTATAAAGCACCCAAGTCTGCAAATGTATACACCAAAATATGCGTCCAATGTACAATATTGTCAATATTTTTATACCAACTTAAATACCAGTGTTTAGTCTGAAATAAACATCCAAACACGCCATATTTCATGTTATAATAGCACCAAAATATGCGTATCTATACACGAAATAATGCGTCCAGAGCACAATATTATAAACATTTGTACACCAAAATATTGCGTCAATGAAGAGTGAGAATCCATTTTTTTTCCTCATTATTAGGCGTACATGTTATGGAAATCTGATATTGACTATATCCCTTGATTTTAGGAAAGTAAATATGGTATTATTTTTACACCATTTTGATAGTTACCGATTAGCACCAAAATATGCATATCTATACACGAAATAATGCGTCCAAAGCATAATATTATAAACATTTGTATACCAAAATATTGCGTCAATGAAGAGTGATAATCCATTTTTTTCCTCATTATTAAGCATATCTGTTATGGAAATCTGATATTGAATATATCCCTTGATTTTAGGAAAGTAAATATGGTATTATTTTTACACCATTTTGATAGTTACCGATTAGCACCAAAATATGCATATCTATACACGGAATAATGCGTCGAGCACAATATTATAAACATTTTATACAAAATATTGCGTCAATGAAGAGTGAGAATCCATTTTCCCCCCTTATTATTAGGCGTATCTGTTATGAAAATTTGATATTGAATATATCCCTTGATTTTAGGAAAGTAATTATGGTATTTTTTTACACCATTTTGATAGTTACCGATTTGCCCTTTTTACACATAAAATAAATGAAAAATGGTGTATTTTTAGGCCTAATCTGAACCATTGATTGAATAGGATGGATGGATGAGATCTGTCCACACTGCCACATGGTAAGAGGCTGCCACATGAGATCCTATCCCTATATATATATATATATATTATTTATGGAATCTTTCAAAAAAAACTTTTATTCTGGAACGCAACATAATTAATTCTTAACTTACCCTATAATTTGAGGTTTAAGAACCTTGCATTAAGTAACTATTTATTTACCTGGTAATTAGTGATTCTTATATATGGTTATTAAACGTCATGTGACACATGTAGGTAGGATTGACTAGTTTATTATTACGCCATGTGAGCATACGACACATGTAGGATTGATTAGCTTATTAAAACCCCACGTGGCCCTTGTCCTATTTCACCTCTTATTTCACATTGATGAGCGATCCTAATTTATTAATTCAAAAACGTAGATATCTTAAAAGTTAAATAAAAAGTCCTAATCGAAATATAAATTATTAACGTGAAATAGAAATGAAAAGACATCAAACCTTTAAAGTAAAATCTGAATTAAATACTACGTACATACTAGTTAGTGGATTAAGAAGAGTTCACAGATGTAACATACTACAAAGATTCATAAAGTACAAGACCTCAGATCTTAGAAGTTAAATAATTATAAATTCTTCAATAAAGTCAAAGTTTTTGGAATCTCATAGGGAATAGGATGAATAGGCAAGTAAAATATTCTGACACGAGCAACACTATGGTCCAAGCCACACCCAAACAGCGTGATTCGTGCTTACAATTTTTACGTACATTAATAATAGTACTCATGTCTGTTTATCCAAGAAATAGATTATATATTTAAATGCAATTGTCTTAATTTAGTGCATGCTAACAAGCCATTAATATTTAATCCCACTCATGGCGGTGACGGTCGGAAATTGTGTTCTGGCCACCGTTGTCCCCCGCCGTAGCAAGACGGCCAACCCGCGGGAACTCGGTTATTGGCCAACTCGTAGATCAGTTGCTTTGCATATGATCAAAAGAAGCAGATTGATCAGGATTAAAAGTAGTTTGATCAGCTCCAATGATTATAGCTTGGAACATGAGTACAAAGATTTGATGAAATCCGACGACGACGGTGGACCACCGCGGTGGTTAACGCCATTGGAGTCTGAGAATAGGCTAACAGCCTCTCCTGTCTTGCTCTTTCTACCAGGTCCGTTTAATTCCCTCTACTTACTTAAATGTTTCTTCTTTTTTTTTTTTTTTTGAAATAAGTTAAATCTTTCTTTAACAGCTACCAGTGGACCTCTTAAATAGTTCTCTTGTTATATATGCTCAAGAACAATTAAAGTTTAAGAAAGTACATGAAGATTGAATACGAAGTGATTTGAGCATGCACATGAAATATTGTGAAGTTAGAAAATGTATTAAGAAAATATTTTTGAGTTTATTTTAGGGAAAAATTATAAAAACTACCCATGAGATTCAGCATCCAGTTATGTTTCAAAATTCGAAATACCCCTCAAGTACTAGAATTTAGGGGAAAATTATAAAAACTACCCATGAGATCACTGGCGGAGACAGGGCTGGGCCAGTCTGGGCCCTAGCGCAGCCCATTTTTTTTTAAAATAAAAATTTTTAGTGAGAATTTTGAAAAAAAAAAATAGTTATAATTTGTATTAATTTTTTTTGGATTTTCTGTCCGACTCACCCCATTTTTGTGTATCGGCCCATCCTGGTAAAGCGTCCTAGCTCCGCCCTTGCATGAAATTCAACATCCAGTTATGTTTCAAAATTAGAAATACCCCTCAAGTACTACAAAAATTGAGTTAAGATTTGTATTTGCTTAATAATTATCCTTCTCTAAAAGTGTAATTTGTAATATAGAAATATATATAAAGGGGCACCAGATCTCCTATTTCACTATCTATTCCACTTGCTTAGACGAATGACATGTGTTGTTGTTTGTTTACATGTATTTTTACGTGTCATTTATCTAGTTACCATGTGAAATAGGAGATCTCAACCCATATAAAGAGCGTATTTATAATTTTAAAAGATACATACCATGGTCCTTTTGTAATTAAAATGAGCTTAATGGTATTTACTGTAATTAACCTTATAGTTTAAATGTGTAGATCATTTCAAGAAATAAAATGGTAACTGCTAAAGAACGGTTGGAATTTGTGTGGGTTGGGCCCATATTTAACCAATCATTATGCATGTAAAATAAAGATAAATTAGATAATCGTAATCTACATTGTGAGTATTCGGTATTAGCATTTCGAATTTATCAAAATCAATTTCGGGTGAAATGTAAAATTAGAAAAGTATGGAAACTGGAAATGTGGGAATGTAATAAACTTCATACATGAGTTTGTAAGCTAAAACAAGAGCACTTTATTAAACTCAAATAGGAATATTGGGTTTGAGTCCTTGGATACAATAATGTTTTAGATGGGTGAGGATCTATGCACTAATTTTTTCAGAAATTGCTGATTTGGCCAGACCAACTGCTGAGTTGTCAAAAATGAAAAAAAAATATTTTTCCACTTTTCAACTAGGGATGGCAATGGGGCGGATTTAGCTAAACACGGAATCCGCCCCGCTCAGGAAAAAATGGACCATGGACCCGGAACCCGCCGGACCCGCCAAAAATATTTCTGTCTGAAACTCTGAATATACTGACTGTGGTACTGTATTAATATATGCGTTTTTGTCATGATTTTTTTTCTATTTAATCTTAAATTTCATGAGTGCATGTCTGCATGCCTATATTTGAGTTGTTTTAAAAAGACAAAAGCCCCAATTGATCATGTATATTAAATTTCAGCAACAAATCGAAGGCTTGTAGGCTTGCAGCAATCAAAATCAAGCAAAAACTAGATTTGACCAGTAATAGAGAGTTATTGTAAATCTAGTAGTGAGTCAGTTTTGTGAGTGAGAGGAATGAGATAGTAAAAGCCAATAATCGATTCCTGAATAAAATCTAATTTGGGTAATTAATAAAAATAAATTTAATTAAATAAATAGACTATATATATACGGGGCGGGTCTGGGACGGGTCCACCTAGACCCGTTACCCGCCCCGGACCAGGCGGGTTTTTCAAATGTGGGTCTGTAACTCGCCCTGGGACCCGTTTGCCCGGGTTTAGACTCGCCCCTAACGAGGCGGGTTTAATGCGGAGCCGGTTTTCAACCCGCCCCATTGCCATCCATATTTCCAACTATTCCGGAAAATGGTTTATGTTTGTTTCAAAAGTTTTTAGTAGAAATGAAGTCATTTCTACGTTTTACTTTTTTATGGAAAATATTCTTTTGGAAACACAACCAAACAATTTTTCATTTCAATTACGCAAACTCAGGTAAAAATACACTACAATCACGCAATCTATGTCAAAAATTCATTTGAAAAACTATAACCAAACATATTCCCATTTTCAAATAGAAATTCAGACAACAAACCAAACCAAACGTATTCCCAATTCTCATACGAAAATCAATAAAATTTAAAAAATCATTTTCCAACACTAAAAACTATAAATTGGACTTGGAAATACATCCATATGAGCTCTAGGGATTTTGGTGTGGGTTGTTGGTGCTGAACTGCTGATGTGGTAATATGTTTTTCGGAAAAAAAAAAAACAAATATTTGCATATGAACAGTAAATAAGAAATATTAAGAATTATAGAAACATTACTACAATTGAAAATTAATAAACAAATGAAACTATAAAATTATATAATTTATCAAATGAAAGAAATTGAATTAATCAATTTAAGAATTGTAAAAAATCAAATTAATATTCTTTTATTTCCTCTTTTTGTTTCCCCACCAAAACCAACCTCTCTTTTTCACTAACTCTCTCAAAACCCAGTCAATCCCCAATCTAAATAAACCAATATTTCTTCTTCATCCCCAAACCAGTCTAAGGATCCCAACTGGAATTTTGGGGAGATATGAAGCTAGCCAGTTTTGAAGATGAATTAGAGGCAAATATAAATTTGAAACGAAACCCAGATTTTTTTTCCTTCTTCTTCGGATTGTTTTTGTTTTTTTTTATTAATTTCAAGCCACCCAGAACCCTCAAAATCTCATGCCACAAAGAAGAAAAAAAACCCTACTGATGAAATGCTGACATTGGAATTGGGCCTTCAAATCAAGAACTCCGACATGGTTCAACGAGAAGAGGCCGTGAAGAAAAGCAGAGAGCTCCTATTCATAGAGGTGGGTAAAGGGTCCAAAGCAATGAATGAATTTGCGGATTCTGTTTCTAATAAAATGTTAACTGACTTGAGAAAATTGTTGGGATTTTCTCGAAAAGTGAAGAATGATGGATTTTCTTTTTCTTTCTTTTCTTCTCTCATTTTTAGTTTTGGGGTTTCTGGTTTTGTACTGGTTGGACTTGTCAATTGGTGGCTGGAAGCCTGGAACTGATGGGCTCATCATACATTTAATAAAATGTTTTTGTTTTATATATAGTTTCTTTTTTAACATTTTAAGTATCAAATTTTAATAATGCCTCCCAATAATGACATTTTTTTGGGTAATTAAACTTTTCTCCCATTTCCTAGTAATTTAAAAAGAAAAAAAGGAAAAAAATCACCACATTAGCGCCCAAATGGCAATTTTCCAGCCAAACTGGCAAAATCCCCAATTTTTAGACAACTCAGCAGCTGATCGGGCCAAGTTAGCAATTTCCAGCAAAATTGATTTCCTCCAATGGAAATCGGACTAAATGTCGAAAATTTGAGTCCTATTGAACCAAGTCCAATCTTTGACTAATTAAGGGACTAATCTCAGTAGTATAAGTTACTAGTCTTAGTTCCAAATCCATTAATCTAAATGGAGCCTTATATCCTTGAATATTTAACGTAATAGAATGAAATATCCTGTCTAAATTTTAGTAGAATCTGCTTCCTTTTATTCATTCTTGATCACTCTATGGCGTTATGTTAGTATCTTGTTGCTTATATCTGTTAACAATGTCTAGTTTGATTATGATTGTTAAAGTAAGTGTATATAATAAGTATTTTAGGGAACATAGTTGAGTACTCTAGGGAGTACTTTAGGGAGTGGGTGTGAGGCTTTGAAATTAGGGTTCAGACCTTGAATTTTTTTTTGGGCTGCCTAGGGTTTGGGGCTTGTGGGTACCTTTTTTTTTTTCGATCACCGTACTTCACCACCACCACCACCATCGGGTTTCGCCCTCTCCGGTCTCCCTGACGGCGTGTGTGAGCCACACGCGCACGAAACATTGTTCAACTCCCACCACACGCGCCTCCCGTTTCTCTCACAGCCACCATCACGGTGTTCGCCCATCGCCGTTTGGTCCTCTTAGCTCCGGTCACCTTCCCCAGCACGTCCCGACATCCAACGCCGGAATAGTTGACATTTTCAGGTTGGGGTTGTGAAGTTTTGTTTGTCCCTCTGCTTTCAGTTTCAGAATTGGTTTAGGTCCAGGAGTTGGCCTTTTTGATTCCGTCCCTCTGATTTGGTCCGTACCTCTGTTTTTGGTCTTCTGTCGGGTTCCTAGGTTTGTCAACTGACAAAATCCCGATTCTATTCCGTTTTTCTTTTGTTTTGTCTTTGTTGCGAAATTTTTATTTTCCCAGCTTCAGTACTCTTTAAAAAAAATGGCTGAACTGAAATCTGTAGTTACGGCTAAGGTGATTCCGGTTATGTCTAAAATAACAGACCATAAACTTAATAGGTCTAATTATTTAGAATGGAGTAAAACAGTTTGGTTATATTTGCGTAGTATTTCTATGGACACACATTTAAGCGATGACCCACCTACCGATGATTCAAAGGTCTTCGCGAGAGACGACGCTCGTTTATTTTTACAAATTCGTAATTCTATTGAAAGTGACGTTCTTGGTATGGTAAATCATTGTGAATTTGTGAAAGAATTAATGGACTACTTAGCATTTGTGTACTTGGGGAGGAAATATCAAACGTATGTACGATGTGTGTCAAACCTTTTATCGTGCAGAAAAAGGTGAAAGATCCCTTACTGATTACTTTATGGATTTCAAGAAAACTCATGAGGAACTTAATCTGTTACTTCCATTTCCATTCAGTACTGATGTAAAAGCTCAAGCAACTCAACGCGAAAAGATGGTTGTTATGAGTTTCTTAGTAGGTTTACCTTCTGAATTCGAGACTGCGAAATCTCAAATTCTATCTAGCCCTGAGATATCATCACTTCAAGAAGCTTTTAGCAGAGTCCTCCGCACCGAACATTCAGTACCTATTCCGACTCATGGTGCTCTTGGTAGTCACACTTCTGACTCAAAAAAGCCGATGTACAAAAATGGCAATCAAGGGCGAAACTTTCATCGAATGTCGGGGCTCGGGGATCGGAGAGCCACATTATATGTCGCTATTGTCACGAACCCGGACACTTTAAGAAGGATTGTCCAAAATTACAGCGAAAGAATCGATTTAGCCAATCAGCACATCTCGCTTCGGCTAATGCTCGTTCTGAGTCCGTTTTAATTTCTGCCGATGACTATGTTAAGTTCTCACAGTACCAAGAATCTCTAAAGTCTTCATCTGCTTCAATCACTGTTATTGCTGATTCAGGTAAACCTCAAACATGTCTTGTTTCCTCATATTCCAAGTGGGTCATTGACTCTGGTGCAACCGATCACGTGACAGGTAATTCAGGTCTTTTTACGTCCTTTAAATCCCATGCCTCTAGCTCATCGGTTACCTTAGCAGATGGCTCCACATCTCATGTTTTGGGATCTGGTACCATTATCCCCACACCCTCCCTCCCTCTACAATCTGTTTTAAACCTACCAGACTTATCTTTTAATTTGGTTTATGTTAGTAAACTTACCCGCTCCCTTAATTGTTGTGTCTCATTCTTTCTTGATTTTTGCTTGTTTCAGGATCTGAAGATTATTAGTAAAGGACATGAATCTGGGGGCCTCTACATCCTTGATAGACACGTTCCCAAGTCTTTTGCTTGTTCTGGAGATGTGACCCCCTTTACGGCACATTGTCGGTTAGGACATCCCTCATTCTCTACACTGAAGAAACTTTGTCCTCAGTTTTCCAGTATTTCTGCATTAGAGTGTGAGTCGTGTCAGTTTGCTAAACACCATCGTTCGAGTTTTACTTCTCGAGTCAATAAACGAGCTACTGCTCCGTTTGCGTTAGTTCATTCTGATGTTTGGGATCCTCGTATCAGAGAGTGTCTAAAATTGGGTTTAAGTATTTTGTCACTTTTGTTGGTGATTATTCTCGAATGACATGGTTATTTTTAATGAAAAATCGTTCTGAGTTGTTTCATCACTTTACTACCTTTTGTGCCGAAATCAGAACTCAATTCAATACATCTGTCCAAATTTTGCGCAGTGATAATGCTAAAGAATACTTGTCAGAATTCTTTCAAAAATATATGGTACAAAATGGCATTATTCATCAAACTTCTTGTGTAGATACGCCATCACAAAATGGCATTGTTGAATGTAAAAATAGACATCTTCTGGAGACTGCTAGAGCTTTACTATTTCAAATGCACGTTCCTAAACATTTTTGGCTGATGTCGTATCCATTGCTTGTTTTTTGATTAATTGTATGCCCTCTTCTGTTCTGTCTGGTGACGTTCCTTTTCAGGTTCTCTTTCCCGGTAAATCCTTATTTCCTGTTGAGCCACGAACATTTGGTACTTGTTTTGTTCGGGACGTCCGACCCCACATTACGAAACTCGATTCCAAATCTCTAAAGTGTATCTTCCTTAGATATTCACGTGTGCAAAAAGGTTATCGGGGTTATTACCCCAATTTTAACAAGTATCTTGTGTCAACTGATGTCACCTTTCTCGAACAAACTCTATTTGCATCCTCGACCGGTCCTTCAACCTCGGGTGACGTCGATGATGTCCTAATCTACACTATTACATCCTCTGATTCAGACGTTTCTCTAGGTCTGTTAAACATCCCATAACACAAGTTTACATTCGTCGCCACCCATCTTCCCTCACTGCTCCTCCTGCTCCATGTCCCGCACCACTTCTTCGTCACATCGATCCGAATCCAGTGATGATCTCCTATTGCGCTTCGTAAAGGTAAACGCGGCGGTGTACTTATCCCATATCTTCTTTTGTATCATATAATCATTTATCATCACCCTCGTGTTCTTTTTATGCATCTCTTGATTCTATATCTATACTTAAATCTGTTCATGAAAGCTTTATCCCATCCAGGGTTGTCACAAGTGTATGATTGAGGAGATGAATGCTCTGAGACATTGGCGGTACTTGGGACTTAGTTAACTTACCTGCAGGTAAAAAGGTTATTGGTTGTAAGTGGATTTTTACTATTAAAACTAATCCAGGATGGGCGTAAGCGGGACTTCATTGCCGTTGCTAGATTGAAAGCACGACTTAGTTGCTAAAGGATATGCTCAAACATATGGAGTTGATTATTCTCACAGTTTTTCTCATGTTGCTAAGCTTACTTCTGTCAGGTTATTAATTTCAATGGCGGCAACATATCATTGGCCTTTACATCAGTTGGATATTACCAATGCGTTTCTTCATGGTGATCTTCACGAAGAAGTCTACTTGGAGCAACCACCCGGTTTTATTGCTGAGGGGGAGTCTGGGAAAGTTTGCCATCTTCGTAAGTCTTTGTATGGCTTGAAACAAAGTCCTCAGGCATGGTTTGGGAAGTTTAGCGAAGCTATTGCAAATTTTAGGATGAAGAAGAGTAAATCAGATCATTCAGTTTTCTACAAACAGTCCACAACTGGCATCATATTATTAGTAGTTATGTTGATGATATTGTCATTACTGGAAGTGATAATGGTGGTATCTCATCTCTCAAAGCTTTCTTCATACACAGTTTTATACAAAGGATTTAGGGGCACTAAAATATTTCGTAGGCATTGAGGTGATGAGAAGTAAGAAAGGAATATTCTTATCTCAAAGAAAGTATGTGCTTGACTTATTATCTGAGACAGGAAAATTAGGGAGCTAAACCATGTAGCACTTCAATGGTCCCTAAGGAACAACTTACGAAAAATGGTGAATTGTTTAGGGATCCCGAGAGATACAGGAGATTGGTTGGGAAATTAAACTATCTCGCCGTTACATGTCCAGATATTGCCTATTCAGTTAGTGTGGTAAGTCAATATATGTCTTCCCCAACAATAGATCACTGGAAAGCCGTCGAACATATTTTGTGCTATTTGAAAGGAGCACCCGGGCGAGGAATTCTGTATAGGAATCATGGACATACTAGGATTGAAGGTTTTTCAGATGTTGACTCGGCAGGATCCAAGGAAGATTGAAGACATACTTCAGGCTATTGCGTATTTGTTAGAGGAAATCTAGTTTCATAGAAAAGCAAGAAGCAAAATGTGGTCTCACGTTCGAGTGCAGAATCATAATATAGAGCTATGGTCAAATCTGCATGTGAAATAATATGTATACATCAACTCCTCACTGAAGTAGGTTTTGAAGTTTCTGTACCGACTAAGCTATGGTGTGACAACCAAACTGCACTTCACATTGCGTCCAATCCAGTCTTTCATGAACGAACAAAGCATATTGAGGTTGACTGTCACTTCATTCGCGAAAAGATTCAAGAAGGCTTGATTTCTACACGATGCGTGAAAACTGGAGAACAATTGGGGGATATCTTCACAAAAGCCCTTAATGAGTTTCGGGTTGATTATCTTTGTAACAAGTTGGGCATGATCAATGTGTATGCTCCAACTCGAGGGGGAGTGTTAAAGTAAGTGTATATAATAAGTATTTTAGGGAGCATAGTTGAGTACTTTAGGGAGTAATTTAGGGAGTGGGTGTGAGGCTTTTAGGGTATGTGTCTCCAACAATACTTGTATAAATATGTAGTCATCTAATCAAGTTCTCTCAGAGCATTCTTACAATGATTAAATGTCAATGCAGGTATTGATGGTGTTGGACTTGTTCTTATGTTGCATTATAAAAGACTTGCAGAGTAAGTTGTTGCATGTGGAATTTCAATGCTCTGCATATGACTTCATAATAAATGCCAACCCAGTTAATGTCATTTTCTTGTTTCTATAAATGAAGGATTTTTGATGTAAGGTGTTTGCACATTCCTATGGCGGATCGAACACCTTTGCCAGGTCTCTCTCTCTCTATCTATCTCTTAATTGCTCAGATATTAGGCATATTTATTTTTAAGAAGCATCTTTAACATGATGTTGAAGATAGAATGACAAAAAACAGATGATTAATCAAAGTCTTTTAGGCAAATTTGAGGATTTCAAATCCATAGTAACAAAGTCATTGAGTTTGTTTCGATACAATGGATTTCAAATTCATAGGCCCCTATTTTAAGCTATTTTTGAGTCATTGTGGTGGAATTCAGATCCATATTATATGGAGTCATTTGAAATTCTTCCCTGAAATGTCACAATTTTTCCTCATTTATATTTAAAAATTATAAGCTAAATTTAACTGTATAAGTGAAATCTTGATAATTTGGAAAAGCAAACGACAAGTTCAAGGCAACAAAATAGGTTATTAAATTAAAATATGTTTTTTTGGGCTGTATGGTTTGTCCGGGAGAGGTCTCGAGCTTCGAGATGTAGTTAATAGTCATGAATACACCTTCTAGAGTCATTGAAAATTAAGGCCTTTTGGAGGCAATAATAAATGAAGTGATCTATTTTTTTTTTTTTTTTGCCTCAATCATTTGTTTGATCTGCTAGACCTAGTGAAAATGGTTGAGAGTGCCGTTATGTCAGAGCACGAGCGAGCACCAAAAAGACCAATATATCTTGTGGGAGAGTCTTTTGGAGCATCCCTTGCATTAATTGTTGCTGCTCAGAACCCTGATATTGATCTTGTCCTAATCCTGGCTAATCCAGGTGAGGGGCTTGTTTATTGTAAACTATCAGATTTTTGAATACTAAGACACATTTTGGCTTTCATATTATTAATTATCTTGTTTATCTTATGACAGCAACAAGTTTCAGCAAATCCTTGCTGCAAAACGTCGGGCCTTTGTCGGATATGATTCATAAACATCTGCTTGCTGGACTGCCTCATGCAATGAGTTTAACACCAGGTTTTGCTGCTTAGTTTTCAAGAACTTGTTTATGTTGTTAATTTTATGTACAGATTGAACACATGCACAGTCTTATAATGTAGCATGTCTATAATTTGGGAAAAGTTTTAAGGATTATCAGTCATTGTCATTGATTTGGATGAAGAATCAAATGTACTTTGGGTCGAGTCGCTTCCCCATGAGCAGTGGCAGAGCCACATGGTGGCCCAGAGGGGCCCTGCACCTCCCCCCCCCAACCCAACCTTTTTCTTTTTCCTTTTCACTACCTATATTTTTCATTATTTAGTACATTGGGCCCCCTCATAATTTTGTTGGATAAAATTTATTCCATAAATTTTAGCAAGTTAAATTAGAGATTTTGTAGGTTTTATTTTTTCTTATTATCATCCAAAAATATATTTTGTGTTCATCAAAAGATAGGATAAATTAAATTTTAGATAATTTTCATGATATACAAAAGAGACTCTCTAAAAAATTAAGGATTTAATGATGTATTTTATAAATATTTACTAATGAATATTAATATATTCTTCCGATACAAATGTAATATATTTAAACTTTATTATCTTTTATATATACACAATTGTGATCTTTTGTTTTTACTTTTGGCCACTGTTTAAAATACCGTAATGTACCGGCCGGGTTAACTGGTTATACCGGATACCGGTGGTCGGACCGGTACGGTTAGGTCCTAATAACCATTTTTACGGTTAAACCGGTCTGACCGGTTGAACCGCTTACCGGTGGCTTGGACGCTTTGATCACCGATACTAGTATTTAAAACACTGCTTTTGGCCCCCCCTTACAAGAGATCCTGGCTCCGCCCCCGGCCATGAGCCTAGGTACTTTAGTTCGTGGGACCTGTAACACAGCTAGTGGGGTGGTCCCAGCTAAGACTCTCCGATGCTCAAATCAGTACATGTAGTAATTACATTGGAAACTGGGAGAGCGAAGTGATTAAGTATTTATGAGATACCAGCGATGGTTGCATAGTGCCATATTTATAGAGTTACTTCTCTAGCCATACGAGCCACTTCCACGTGGTAGGATCGCGTAGACTTCCTTGTCCCATCAAATGGCATGATCAACGGTGGTGGCTCGCGGGTAACCCGAATACGGACTTCAGGGCGGGTCATGACCCAAATAAAAAAACGCGAATCCTGGGGCATATTTGATATTTTTATGACTTGCTAGGGCAAAATGGTCATTTCAACCCTTATCAATCGTATTAATTTATCCAAAGATAATTGTTTCCATCTCGACCCATTAGAAGGGTTTAAGGTTCTTAATTTATTGGTAGCTAATGCTGCTTTTAGCTACAAAACATTGTAGTATTCCCTATTAAGCCGGATGAGTTGATGAGGTGGTTTTAATTTTTGACAAGCTAAATTTAAGACTGACTAGTATTTCTGCATGTCTGTAAAGTTGAAAATGTTATTACTAGCTGTTGTCCTGTCCCCGACTATTTACAGGCTAATTCTCAATTAAATGCCCTATTTGGAAATGACTTTTCCTTATACACTGTCAATTTTACTTATTAGTTTTATTGCTGGAATTAACAGTAGAAACGATATTGTGGAAGCTTAAGATGATTCATGAGATGCAAAATTATTTGGATTCACATCTTCATGCTGTCAAAGCTCAGACATTAATACTCAACAGGTTGTTCGTTTCAGCTCTGGATCTTGTTTTAGAGATTTGAAAATATATTTATAAACAAGTCTTTAATTATTTTAAGGATGTCACATATAATTAAGTAAATGATTCTGGATTTTTTTTTATCATCCATTCAGTGGTAAAGATTTGCTACTGTCGAGCATAACGGGAGGTGAAAAACTTCGTAGCATGTTGCAACGATGTGAAGTTCGTTTATTTATTGGCAATGACGATCCTCTATTCTTGGTACGGAGATGCTAGAGCATTATAAACTGTTCATTTTTAGCTTCTAAAGATTATGATACCAAATGTAACACAAGAATTAGAGAATTGTGGCCTAGAAGAAGGAATCTTGAATAATATTGCTTGCAAAATAACAGTACGAGGAATGGCAGCATACTCTAAAGTTTAGGTGGTGGTTTGCTTGGCTAACATGTTATTGTTGTGATTTTTTTCCTTTTGAATGATACAAATAAAAGAACCTCATGTGAATATTTACAATATATAATTTTTTTAAGCAATACAATATGGTTGTTGAATGATTACAACTATTGTCGTTGAAGTTTTAAAACATCAAATTGTAACAGTTATGGTTGGTGAATCCATTTGTTTACAGGATGAAACGTTTGATTTGGTAGCAGCCATCAAATTCACCAACTATTACCGTCGTGGAGCTTCTTATGATTATGTCTCAGATTTCTTGCCACCAACACCTTCAGAATTACAGGCGTTATATGAACCATTAAGGTAACAAGTGTTTCTTGTAAACTCAAAATTTTCACAAATCTCATTAGCATGCCCCGAGTTCACCATTAAGACATAAGATCTAAAAAAGTTATCCCACCAAGGATTTCGGTTTTATGTGAACTTGTCTCCAAAGTAAAAAAGGTGAATTCACATGAAAAGTGTGCTAAATCATCTACTTTTTTAGTGTTTGATAAATAAGTTGTAAAAGTGTTTTTATTTGTGTGTAAGGTCAAAATTTCTCTTTAATTTTGATATAGAATTTGTGTACATATAAATATATTTCAATGTAACAAATGTTCAAACCTACCTTTCCATATTTTAAATAAAAAGCAGAATCAGGAACCTAAAGCACACCTTCCCCTAGACTCTGATGAAATTATGCAGAATTATAAACATAAGTTGAAATTCAGAAACACTAAAATTTACTTTTTTCAGCAGCTGGGAATCTCTTTCTCTAAGTGTTTGCAAACACTCCGAAGCATGTCTCACATAATAAAAGATTATAAGTTAGTTTTAGATTTTTTTTTGTTGTTGAAAGTAGCTAGTTTTAGAGTTGAAGATTCTGTTTATTGAGAATAATTTGTCAGCGACTCTGTGACTTGAAAATCCAACTTCAGATGGATGGATGTGGCTTTCAATCCTGTGATCTTGTCAACTATGGATGATGGGAAAATTGTCCGAGGACTTGCAGGAATTCCTTCAGAAGGACCGGTTTTATTAGTCGGTAACCACATGATGATAGCGTTGGAGTCTTTTCTGCTACTTCCCAGGTTCTTGATCGACCAGAATATTATGGTCCGTGTAACCGCACATCCATTTTTCTTCCAAAGATTGATGGATGGAAAGTTACCAGGTTTGTCAGTATTTGATATGCTCAGGGCTGTTGGTGGACTTCCAGTGTCGGCAAAAGATTTATATAGACTTTTCTCATTGAAGTCTCATGTCATACTGTTTCCTGGGGGTGCACGGGAAGCACTTCATCGCAAGGTATATCCAATTTTTATGCCTTGTTGATACTTGATAGACATTATAGAAACCTTTGTTGTGTATTAGTACAAATCTTTTTTCTTTTTTTTTTTTTTGTCATACTATTCAGGGTGAGGAACACAAATTGATTTGGCCAGCTGAACCGGAGTTTGTCCGAATGGCTGCGAGATTTGGGGCCACAATTATACCTTTTGCTGGTGTTGGGGAGGATGATGTTCTCGAAGTAAGTATGCCCAAATTATACCTTTTGTTGGACTTAACTAAAACAACTGAAATTAAGAAAAGTTAGAACTGCGCCCTTCGCCCTTCATAAAGTGGCCAAGTGTGGCAGAGTATGTTTTTGAGGATGAAGGTCTCAAGTAGGGGTGTAAACAAATTGAGTACAACTGAACATATTACTGTTTAAGCTTCTTTGAATTTTTATCGAGCTTCAAACCTTGTATTTGAATTTGGTTTGATTATTAACCGAGTCGAGCTTGAACGATGTTTAGTTGAACCGAACACAAATTGAAATGTTTCGTTACTAACTTTTTGTGGTGAAATAAATTTCAATCGCCGCTGAAATGTTTGAGACGGGTTTACTGCAGCGATTTTTGCGGCAAAAATTTTTCGCTGCAAAAAAACTTTAGCGGCAAATCTTATTATGTTAGCAACGAATATTTTCGTTGCTAAAAAACAAGTTTGTTGTAGTGTAGTTTGATATTTTTACACATATTTTTCTTATTTTTAACTAATCTAGTCGAGCTTGAACTAAGCTTTATATTTTATCAAACTAAAACATTTGTTCAAGCTTGGTCGTTTTGTTAAGGAACTGTGCTCAAACGAGTATCGAGTTTCATCCCTAGTCTCAAGTTCAAACCGGCATTTCTGTAATTCTTGGTCGAGCCTGTCTCACAAGGCTTGGCTAGTGTGGTTTACCTGGTTGGCGTGGTTTACAAATTATTGCGTCAAACCCAACAATTTACCTAGCGCACACCTGAAGGAAGTGGTTGCGGGTCCCCCATTGTTTGAGAAAATAATATATTAGAAATGCTTATTGGGAAAACCTGTTTTATGATCATTAACCTTTCTTGACATATCTTGCATTTTCTATAATTTTTGGTGGGACTTTTTCCTTGAACCAGTTGTTATTAGACTTTGATGATCAAATGAAGATTCCAGCCCTAAAGGATTTCATAGAAGGACTAAATAATGAAACCGTCAGGTTAAGGTAATTAAGTTAACACTCATTTAGTTACTACTTCTCAGACATACTACTGCTTTTAAGCTTTTATCCACTATTATGAAGCAAACTCATGGGGACATTATGTTGAATTTTGAGGATAGAAAGAAAAAAGAAAATGACACATATCACCTATATATATATTATATATATACGGATTGGATCTTCTATTCCAAAGTGTATTTACTGTAAAGATGATTGTCACGTGTATTAACACTTTCTATATTCATATTCAAGCATAACTTGTGGGTTTTTAATAAATAAGTGTTATACACGTGATATTTATCCATGCATTGGAATAGGAGATGAACACAACTTTGAAGTAGAGGATCCAAGCCGATATATAGAAAGGTGTGAAGTACATAAATGAAAAGATTATTCTACATCAATTTATATAAAATCAAACATTCTGCAATTCCAAGAATGATACATTATTCAATTATTAAATCAATTCTGATTTGATTTTACTCTCAACACACTTTGCATTAGAAACGAACAAATGGAGTTGTTTTCGAGACAATATATATTAAAGGAATGATAATTTTTTTAAGTCAAAATTTAATTGTGAAGTTTAACTTTGCAGATACATACCTTCTTCAGAAAACTTACACTATTCTCGCTGAATGATTTTTCATTTTGTTGGAGTTAATTAGCTCTTTGTTTCATTTGGTTGTATTAATACAGGGGTGATGTTGAAGGCGAAGTCGGGAATCAATCTCTATACACTCCTATGATCCTACCCAAAATACCTGGTCGCGTGTATTTCTTATTCGGAAAGCCAATCTCAACAAAAGGTATTTTAGGATTTTAAATACCCGTATTTTTCCTTTGACCACGAGAGGATATATACATTGGGCTGAATGTAGCTTCTGTGTTATGCTACAGGAAGGGAGGATATATTGAGAAACAAAGACAAAGCTCACGAAATGTACTTAGAGGTACAAAATGAGATAGAGAAATGCATTGCTTTTTTGAAGGAGAAACGAGAAAAGGATCCATATAGGAACCTTTTAGCTCGTTTAGTTTATCAGTGCTACAACGGCTGCCTTTCTCAAGTCCCGACTTTCGACATTTGATCATTTTTATCTCTTTCCTACTTCACTGCACCATTATGTACCCCGGATGAAACATCTACGTATCCCATTCCCAACAGAAAGTCACGTATGACCAACATTGGAGGTAAACATGATGAAGTGCTTACATTGATGACAAAGATTTCACATATAACCAACTCTTGTTTATATGGATAGAGATACAATCACTCAACCATCTACTATAGATTGTATTTTAGTTGTCCTCCTGAGTTCTTCAAACAAGATGGATGAACTCGCATGTTTTGAAAGAATGTTAACGATTTACAATCATTTTTAACCGTTCAGATCTCTTATGCCTAACAGCATTCATATGATATTCAGTACACAAGATTAATGTAACATGTACAATAATGACATCATCTTATATACGTTTCACCAGGTGCATTGAAGTACTAGGTAAAAACATTGTTGAAAATATGAGATCTTGTATGTATCTTTATTGCTTCCGCTGTAACTCCTATGTTCAAACTTTTGGATTATTATAACCTGTTATGATAAAATAAATACAATAATGTCATCATCTCATATTCGTGATATTCATGTGGTGCATTGAAATATCATAAAAAACATTGCAGAAAATAGGAGATCATGTATGTATATTTAATGCTTGCATCATGCACTCATATGTTGCAATTTTTGAATTATTATCACCTATTATGATAAAATATGTGCATTGCACTTAAAGACAATAATCTATATATAAATAATAAGAGACTATTCTTAGAATAATAACTCTACTTTTTCCGCTCATTTTTTAGTTTCTAAAAACAATAATTTTTTTTGCCTTTTGGATTTAACTAATAAAATGAGATTTTATTATCTTTGGTGGTCAACTTTCTTTAAATAAATCACTTTTTAAAGTTATATAAATGATATAGTTATATAATTAAATTTTCCAAATATGTGCGTGTATTGCATTAATTATTATATTTGTCTTCTTTTTTAAATTTATTTTTTTTCTTTTTATATCCGTTTTTGACGTATAATATATCCAATTAATCATCTTTTTACAGGCTTTAGTTTGACACCTATATTGCATATATAAAATTAAAAAAATAAACATACTAAATAAAAGAAAATATATGATACATTTACTCATTATTTTATAATGGGCTTTAAAAATTATGCATTTGAGCTACTAGACATCAATTTGTATATTCATGTATTTTGACTATCTATATAATACATGTATAATTTATATTTGAGCTTATCTCATTTCTTCATAATTATATAGAATTGTATTTTAAGTTGATTAAATTCAATCAAAAAATATTTATTTTAATTGAAGAAAATATCTCAAAATATATATCCAAATATTATTTATATATATTATATATATCCATACATAGCATTATAATTATATATATTCATGTAAGAAGAAACAAAAAAATTTATTTAATATGAAATTATATTCATAATAATGTATATAGAAAATTACTTTCTTATATTTATTAACATACTTTTCATGTTAATAGATATTTTTAATATTTATCGTGTATTTTGATATTCAAATTTTAAAGTTGTACATTTTGACTATTAGATATGAAGTTGTTTGTTTGATATTTTTTGATATATGTACATATATAAAAATAGAATAGCTTTTATTTTTGAAATGTTTGATTTCCCATAAAGTTATGTTGCTAAATATGAAACAAGATTTTTGTTTAAAGAAAAAACTCATATAGGACCGTTTTACGGGTTTAAATCAGTAAGACAAATCTATTGACATGAGATCCTGTTGACTAGGTCCGCGGGTCAAAAGCACTTTTTTTTTTCCTATTTTTCTTCCTCGATTAAAAAGTAATTTTATGAGAAAAAATATCGTTTTTTTTTTTAGATAAAGTATCATATTTTTAATATAGCCACAGATTATGATTACCTTACGGTGAAGGAAAAATAAATATATCGAGTTAAAAGTAACACCTTTATGAGTAAAAATATATATTTTGTGAGACAAAGTACCATGTTTTAAGGTAAAAGTATCTTTTTTTGAAATAAAGTATCACGTTTTTAATATAGTCACATATTATGAATTCAATACAAAGAAAGATGAATAATTAATATGATAGAGATAAAGTAATACTTTTATAAGTAAAAGTGTTTGTTTTTTGAGATAAAGTAACAAATTTTTTAATATAGTCACAAATTATGAATATATTACAATATATATATATATAACAGAGTTAAAGTAACATTTTTATATGCTAAAATATCTATTTTTTGTGATAAAGTATCATGTTTTTTTAATATAGTCACAAATTAGGAATGAAGGAAAGAAGGAAAAATAAAAAATAAACATGATATATTTAAAGTAACACTTTTATAAGTAAAAGTATCCATTTTTTTAGATAAAGTATCATGTTATTTAATACAGTCACATATTAGGAATTCAGTACATCTAAGAAGGAAAAATATATTTGACAAGAGTTAAAGTAACACTTTTATGAGATAAAGTATCAGTTTTTTTGAGATAAAGTATCATGTTCTTTAGTACAGTGAAGAAGGAAAATAAATATGACGAGCTTTGAATATTTGTAATAATTTATGAATGAGTTATATTCATGCTTATACTAAAATTGCACAACAAGTACCAGTGATCTAGTGGTGGAATAGTACCTTGCCATAGTACAGACCTAGGTTCGATTCTTGGCCTCTGCATTCAGAGGCGTTTTTAATTTTTTTTTAATTTACCAGTGTATGGATCCGAATCCGGATAGGATCCGTCTTACGGATTAGGATCCGTAAGACGGTCCTATGGGAGACCATCTCTTTGTTTAATTCCTTTAATAATTATAACAATTATTTAACTTTTTAAACCCTAAAAAATGTTGGAATTTTAAATGACTTTATTTGTTGATTGTATTGAAAATATAATACATTAATATTTAGCATTGGGAAATTGTATTTTTTTTTCAAATTGTTACTTTCTTATAGATAAACATGTTAATAAATAGATATAATTCACTTCACAAAATTTATTATCAACCAAATTTATTGTTTTTAAAGGGCGTTTTTAATATAATAATTTATTTTTATATTGTTTAATTGTATGATTTATAATCAAATTAATTTAATTTTTATTTTAATTATTTATTGAAATTTTGAAAAATTTGCAATCACTAAAAATTATTTTTGTACGAATCTGATACAATTTGCATCGCCCATTCGAAAAATATCAAATATGAGAACTCGAATAGAACATAATAAATAGAAAATCCAAATAGTATAATACAAATCTCCACAACTAAAATTAAAAAAAAAAATTGAAAGTTGACTTAATAACATGAATAAATAAATTACATGGTAAAATCGGCAAAAATGGAAAATATCTCCAAAAAATAAATCTAATAAAAATAATAATGTTGTCAAAACTATGTTTTGTTGACTACTATTTCATTAATTATTGTACTTAGTTATCCTATTATCTTATATACACGTGTTAACTTTTCATTTATTTTACAATGAGCTTTTGCAAAAAGCTTTGCCACCAATTTACACATATAAATAACTTTAATTTGGAAATAATTTTCATTCGAATTTACTACGTACTATAACCTTGAAAAAAAGTGTGGCACCAATTTTCACACTTATTAAAAATCTAGACATGACTAAAATGAAATAGGCGATGTAGACACGCCTGTGCGGTTCTATGAAAAATCACTTTTCGAAGATAGAACACAAATACACAACCTTGAATATATTATTTATAATTATGAAGTATGATACTTTTTTCTTTTTTGACTTCATCAATAAAAAACATTAAATAATATTTCATGTCTATTATTTGATGCTATATCAAAGTTATTATAATGCAGGAGATATAATTCGTAGAATTATTATGAATATGCACACGTCACAGTATAAAATGGATGCCTAAAAAATATACACCCGTACATCGCATGGGTAAAACACTAGTAATAATAACAACAACAATAATAATATTAATAACAAAGTGAATGGAAAAGCAGTAATCAACGAGAGAAGAAATCGATCAAACTAGTTCATTGTCTGTTTTAATCGCTGACATAACACAAACTTGGGAACTTTAGGAAATTAGAGATAATAACGACCAAAATTTGATATTATCGGAAAGGGAAAATTAGAAAATTGGTCCTATAAGTTGGCTTGTTCAGACTTTTGGTCCTCTAAGTTGGCCTATTTGAAAATTAGTCCTCTAAGTTATGAAATTTTAGACTTTTGGTCCTCTAAGTTGGCTTGTTTGAAAATTAGTCCTCTAAGTTATGAAATTTCAGAAATTTCGTCCGATTTTCACTGGAATTTTTTCAATCCACCGGAAATTGCTGACTAGGATCTAAAACGATGTCGGACGAGCACAATTCTCTTTCAAGAGTATGCAAAACATAACCTTCCACGCCTGACAACCATAAAATCTTCTTCCGGATTATCAATCGTCTAAGAAGAAGTTCGTATTTAAAGGGGAAAACGAGCAAAAGTACGGACTTCTTGGACGATTGATAATCCGGGAAGAACATTTTATGGTTGTTGGCGTGGAAGGTGATGTTTTGCATACTCTTGAAAGAGAATTGTGCTCGTCCGACGTCGTTTTAGATCCTAGTCAACAATTTCCGGTGGATTGAAAAATTTTCGGTTAAAATCGGATGAAATTTCTGAAATTTCATAACTTAGAGGACTAATTTTCAAACATGACAACTTAGAGGACCAAAAGTCTGAAATTTCATAACTTAGAGGACTAATTTTCAAACAGGCCAACTTAGAGGACCAAAAGTCTAAACATGCCAACTTATAGGACCAATTTTCTAATCTTCCCTATCGGAAATTGAAAGGAAAACTACTAACCTACGTGATATAATATGCTGAGAGAAACTAATTTGGATCCTCAGCATTTAGCTTGTGTAAATTTCTTATGAAGTTGGAGAGAGAAAGATACAAATGCATCTATACATACACTTGTATATACAACTGTGTATGTATAGGTGTATCATGTATATATACAGACAAAAACTCATGTCAGACTATCTAACGGGTCAGAATCCGTTAGATGGATCCCAAAACCGACCCGGTCGTAATTTCGTAATATGAGGTTGACATAAAATCACCAACATCCTGAAAAATATTAGTTTTCCCCCTGAAAATTATTAGCGGCCCCTCAGAATGGTATCGGTAGTTCTTTGAACAATATTTGTAGTAGTCCTCCTGAAAAATATTAATTTTTTACGTAAAAAGTATTAGTAATCTCCTAAAACATATTAGTATCCCCTCGAAAAGTATTAGTTTTTCTCATAAAAAGTAGTAGTAGTTCCCCATAAAAGTATTAGATCTCCCCAAAATTAATTAGTAGTCATATCGAAAAATATTTAGTAGTCCTTAAAATATTAATTTTCCCCAAAAATTATTAGTAGTTCATTTAAAAGTATTAGTAGTCTCTTAAAATGCTTCAGAGTTAGGGATGTCAATGAGTCTCTAGAACGGGGCACGGGCGGGTCGGCCGTCTCCCCATATTAAATAAATTCAAATAGAAAAAATGAAAAAAAAGGAATAAAATATTTATTTTTTATATATTTTAAAATATTATTTACAAAATATTATTTTCAATTTATAAAATAGATGTAATATTAAAAGATAAAAATTATATTATAACATATATTATAAATGCAAAATATATATTAAATATATTAAAAAATATAGGCGGGACGGCGCGAGTACCCGCGGGAAGTGATATCTAGACCCGCCCCGCCCCGACCGTGCAACAGACTTATTGTTGTTGGGTCTTCAACATTGGCATCATTTGAGGTCTCAACCTGCGGGATTGCATTTTCATGACCATGATCTTAAGCTGTCATGGTCTCTTCTAATCCATTATTTGCCTCGATTCATGTGAATTTGGACCTCTCAGTAACTTCATTGGCCTTCAATAGTGCTGGGGCCTCAACTATGACAGTCTCAACCATCACAACTTCACTAGAAACAACAACTTTGGATTCAGCTACCTTTGCTTTACCTCCAAACTTCATGGAATCTTGGTCCCATGCGGCCTCTCCTCCGAGGCACAGGCTGCGGTGTGAGCGATTTCCCAATCGATGATGAGGTCAAATCACCGAGGACTTGGTTGTTTCACATGATTTATTCAGCCAATACTTTTTGAGTTGTCTCCATAGCTTCTTTGGGCGTGGCTCCCTGGGGTTCCTCTAGTTCTTCCATCCAGATATCATCGCCATCTTCTTTTTGTGATTTGTTCTTATGAGTGAGTGGGGAGGTGGTTGCGGCTAAGTTCCTCACCACATCTTGGATAATAGGAGTTGGAGATAGAACCAAAGATGATTCGTGTTAGGAAATTTATGTAATAGATTTTGATGATACCATGTAAAACTTAGATTAGGAAGTTGACACCCCAATTCAACTATAAATCAACTTGTAATAGATATGGATGTAAGGTGAGTAGAAGCGGACCCAAGTCGAAGATTGCGGGACTCGAATGAAGATCAAGAGAAAACCCGAGTTGTATGGCGGTGAGTGAAGTGAAGTCATGTATCGTTAAGTGAGAAAAAGGCTGTCTTAGTCACCGATCGACAAAGAAAGTCATTCAAGATCATGGAGTTAAGCGCAAAGGGGTTATGCGGTGAGAAAGGATCAAGGAAAGTCAAGAGATCCATTGTCAAAGTAAAATCAAGTGTTTCTTTGGAAATAGGTATGTGTCGATCGCTTACCTTAAAAAGTTTTTTCTTTGAAAAAGTGCAAAAAACAAGGAGCCAATGAGATATACATGAAAACCTGCAGAGTTTAAGGAAAGGCGCAGAGCATTAAATTCAAGTACTGGTCTACATCAAAGCGCAAGAAAAGACAAGCCAATGACCTAGAGTTTGAAAATGCATCTATCACTTCAATGGAAGCATTTTAACCGCCACTATAAAATGTTGAGGAATTTTTCGGAGAAACACTTATGCAACCGAGACACACAAGAGAAATCAAGCAAAGCAAATCAATATCTCTCAAGCATTCAAATCATATTATCAAGCCTAAACTCGAAGGAAATCGATCCAACGCATTCAGTGAATGAAAGACAACTTCATTTGTTGAAGAGGAAAAACATGTTTCAAAGAACAAGGGATCTACTCTCCAAGGTTGAAGGAGGTGTAATAAGGTTCCAGATCGAACCAGAAGGCTTTAAACTTATTGGATGGTTGTGTGAACAAATCCAAAAGTTTGAAGGAGTTAAAGTAGCGGGACAGACAACCGTCCGTCATTTGGGTACTTGGTGGACAACTTAGTTTACTTACATAGCAAAGTTAGCCACTCAATAGACTGATCGATTTATTTGTTGATAGTATAACTCAGCTGATTCAGTTAACTCTTTAAATAATCAGTAGACTTGGTTTTTAACTGCGGAAGACTTTCACCCTAAATTTTGAATATGTTTTTCAACACTTGCTTAAACTTAGTTAATATCAGTTGACTTAGAAAATTAACAAACAACAATAATAATGTGCAAGAAAGTAAGTATGCTGAATGTAAAAGACACAATCAATTTTATAGTGGTTCAATAATGGGTAAATTCCTCTAATCCACTCTTCTTCAACCCCTGGAGGTAATCCACTAAGTAACTTTGACATTCTTACAAAAGGATGATAGTCTGAGACAATCTTGATCACACAGCTGGCTTCTCCTGGGACTCAGCTTCTTCCTGCGGCGACCCAAATGGGGCGGGTCGCGGCAGGTACCCACGGGTTGGGTCGAAATTGCCATCTTATTCAGAGTTGATTCAGTCGAATTAACAAAAACTTGAGTGGCATGGATGAATGCACTTTCAGAGAATAATGATTGAGTCGGTTTATCCTTCTTCATCATCATTGGTCTCTTATTCTATAAATGTTTTCACACGACGTGTGTGTATATATATAATTAACATCAAATGTATATTTAAGAAAACATGAAATATCTGTTTGTGGGATATGCATGTATATGTGTGTATATATATATTTATTTTATAAGCACAATAAAATTACAATTATTTTTTATTAATATATAATTTATCTTTAGATCTCCCTTTTATCGGAAAATATATATTTCTATTCAATTTAGTCTATCATTTCATTTGTTCAAAGTATGACACTACATCTCACTTGTTAATATTATACATATAGAAATATATGGTTATGTTTTTTCACTTTTTTTATTACCTATTTCACTCAACCACTTTATTCAATTACCAACTAAATATACATTGCGCTTACCGACACACTTCTCTACAAATATACACAATAAGAAACATCAAATCAAACTCTCCTTCCCTCAATCACCCCTAAAGACTTCCTCCAATCACGTTCAACCACTAAACAAGTATCACTATATATGTTTATGTATTCTTAGTTTTTTTTTAATAACTACGATTTTTCCCCATTATTTTCTAATATTAGTGTCTTCTAGGCTACCCATAATTTGTTAGATTCTTTATCTAATAAGTGTTCGGCGTGTCTTATATAATTATTGTCTTGTGCCGGATTTTTTTCCTTCATAAGTTGTAGTTATTTTCTAATTGTATAAGAAATAATGTTAATTTTTATATTTTATTTTTATTTAATTTATAAAAAAATTATTATTATTATCATTATCATTATTGTTATTATTTTATTATTATGAGTTAAATTAATTTAATCTATTTGTATTTAAAGAGCTGTTTCGTAGTTTATAATACTATTGTGTAATTTTATGATTTATAATCAAAATAACTATCTTTACATTGTTATTATTTATTGAAATATAAAATTTGTAATTAATAAAACCTAAATAAATATTTTGTAAAAAATACAGCCCGTGCATAGCACTTGGTTGGATATTAATATACAAAGAATTAGAACAGGAAGTATCATGCCACGATGTGAGGCAAAAACTCATAACAGGTCGTCTCACATGATGCATTTTGGGAGGTAGATCTGCTGCGATCCGTGACCCAATCCATGAGTTCATTGCGGTGGATCTGCTGCTATGTTGTTAGTTTTGTTGTATATTAGAAGTATTATTACTTACTCATAAAATATTAATAATTATATTCAAAAGTATTGCTCATACAATACTAGGTGCTGGCAAAGTATCACTAGGGACGGTGGCATTTGTAATTCTTCTGGGGACGGTGATATTTTTGTAATAATATGCGG
This sequence comes from Rehmannia glutinosa, assembly GCA_016081115.2. Classification (NCBI taxonomy): domain Eukaryota; kingdom Viridiplantae; phylum Streptophyta; class Magnoliopsida; order Lamiales; family Orobanchaceae; genus Rehmannia; species Rehmannia glutinosa. The sequence goes on from CM071930.1 coordinate 49,412,023, forward strand.
TGATATAGTTTCACTTTAATCTCAAAAAGTCTCCTTCAACAGGTTCTATGATCACTCTCAACCCTAGGGATTTTACGAAATCTGGTGCACGTCCTCAAGGAGAACAAATTTTGCGTCCATGCGTAGGGATTTTACGTCTCCTTCAATAACCATTGGTTTCGATGAGCACTCTCAACCCTAGGTTGCATCAACCCTCCCTATGCAATCGGTGCACGTCCTCAAGGAGAACAAGTTTTGAGAATTCTTCATCGTCCATCCATGGCTAGTTCTTCTATCTCTGCTCCTAGGGTTTTACCAAGAGATTCTCCAACCCTAATTCTGCTACTCACAAGAATGGTGCAAGATTCGAACAAGAAGAACATCAAACGGTTTCTTTTAATACCTCTCTTGATCCTTCTACACAAATGTTTCGAACCGCTGCAAGAATTGATCAAGAAAATCAAGATCCGTTACATTCCACATGTTTTCCTCAAGTTTTGGATCATCCTGTTGATCACGCTTCCATGATTCTCAAGAACTATCCAAGAACGTATCAAGATTTCCAAGAAACGGCTGTGAAGAATTTTTTTGCAAAAACGATGCACTCAGGGAGGTTACAATTCAATTAAGAAAGGAGGATTTTATTCTAACGATGGATGAAGGATTTATCATCAGCACAACGGAGTTGCGGGATTCATTAATCGGACGACTCCTACTTCAAAAGAGGCAAAACCGTGCACGTTAGAGGTGCTCAAATTGAAATTGCATGTCGTTTGAAGAATTCAACATGCTTGGCGATTAGTACCACTAGGTAAGGTTTATTTTAGTTTACAATTTAATGATATAGCCGATTGTACTCGTACTTTCATTAAAGCTTCATGGAATTTGAATCGGGCACAATTCACATCACTAATTGGATCCAGGGATTTCAATCCTTATAATATTAATACTTCTATGGCACAAGTTTGGGTTTAGATTTATGAACTAAGTATCAGTATTGGCATCCCTCTTTGATAATGAAGATTGTAAGTGCGATAGGTATTAGATCCAACTTGATGGTCATTCGTTGTCAGGGAGGTGGAATATTTTGTGCCAGTGTTAGTTGAACTTAATTTGAATAAATCTCTTCAGGAATTTATTATGGTTGAAAGGGTATGACATTGCTCTATTGTTTCGATCAGTTATGAGAATTTATCGGATTTTTGTGTTAATTATCGGATTGTTGGGCATCATATTACGAATTGTCGCCAACAAGATGCGACAAAAAAAAGCTCACATTATTCAATCTGATAAGAGCCAAGCTCGTGAATGATCGGCCATTAGGACGGAGAATCATGGTAGGATTCTAACTAAAAAGGGTAAGGAAATAGTTTAGGAATCTTGGATTGAGTTAAGCTCAGGAAAGTCCGTTCTATGGAGAGGAGGACTAGTCTAAGGAGGGTGGACCATCCACCGGGTACTCAAACACGAGAATTCTTTTAACGTGTTGGGTGATACATCGAAGGATTTGCATCGAGAGAATGAGCCCTCACACGTACATGTAAATGTGGACCTCAAAGGTTCGAATGTCAATTTTGATAGGACTATGGTTCTTTATCAACTACCAGAATGGAGTTTGGTTATTGTTCATGAGGACACGATGATTGCACAAAATTTAGATGAAAAAGAGTCAGCGGATCTCAGTGCCAAAGAAGTTGTATCTAGAAGTCGATCCGCTTAATGATTATATCCTTAACTCTAACGATCCGTCGGAGGGTTTGAAAATAATGGGCTGCGTGCCTGAGCGTTGGTTTGATATGACGGATGAAGAAGAACAAGACAAATTGGAAGCTTTAAAGACCAAGTTAAGCGTCTTCTCAACTACTCTGCTTGTCATTCACTCATGTGATTCCCCAGAATCTATGAAGGTTATGGAAATTGTGGCTCGAGGATCTTGGGCGGAGATATTCCATAGGCTACATCGAGACCATCAAGACGATACTCCACAGCTACATTAGACCATCAAGACGATACTTGAGCACGTGAAAAAAAAAAAAAAAAAGACAATGTTACTCTAAAATCCTTGAGACATAAAAGCCGTTCATTTAAATTGTGTCTTTAAGTTATTTTTGTTGTTTTTTCTGAAGTTTTGTATTGTTTTTCTTTTGATACGATCGGCTTGTGATCGGACATTTTTCTTTTCTTTTATATATTTCTATTTATTTAAAAAAAGCAAAAAAATATATAT